>JAMKCH010020228.1:0-27217 GCA_023653785.1 Ophioderma brevispina
GGTCTTCTACGGATACATGAGTCATTGAGCAAAAACGTGGTTTCCGCTATTTAAAAAAATCTGATTTGGCGGCGAATGACTAAGTAGGCCGATGTTATTCTTTTTGGTTCGCCCAAAACTAAATTTTTGACCTACTAGGCCCAATTTCATAAACTTTTTCGCCTAATGTGTAAATCTTGTAAATAATAGGTTAAAACTTGAAATAAGGAATACCAGATAGACCGGTCTGGCACAAATCCTCATCCCGCCTCATTTCAAAACCTTTTAACTGATAGGGTTTTTTTCTATTACCGATTTCTGAGTGGGTGTAATAAACCTGTTTTTCGATAAAAGATAAATCTATTTCGTTGATCATTCAAGTCAAAGAAATCGTATCAAACGCGGTTAATATAGATTGCGTAAATGACGACGAAAGTGAATACTTCATATTCCTATAAGGTGGTTTCCTGTAGCGTATATGATTATAAAGCGCATTTCTGGTATTGAAAGAAACATTAATAAACGAACATGTATTTTTAACTAGTTTAGACCCCTAACAAGAAAGAAGATATTTTGTGTTTTTTCTTCAAAGTTTTTCCTGTTTTGTTGCATTTTCATCAAAGTGGAGGCTTGTGTCGGCGCTAAACATGCGGGAATGGTCTTTATGTTATTTTGTCCAAAAACCGACATCTATCCCGTTTGTGATGTATCCCAAATTTGTAAGAAACTAGGTACAGTACATATTTATCCTTAGTTCATACTATACTCGTCCTCGCGAACCAACGGGTAAAATTTGGTGTAGTTGAGGGGAACTCAACAAAGAAAATTACGCTTGTAACTGTAGTTTTTTTTGCGCCTCTGGCGTTTATTGGCGTAAAACTCGTGGGAAAATTGTCACCATCACGTGAAGTTTGCGTAAAGAATACGCTTTTCATTTTTGTGCATTGTACGACGACACAGGCTGCTAGAGCGCGCTTGTAACTAAGAGGCAAAGAAATCAGCTTATTGGTGCATATCCCTTAGTACGAATCACACTGCACAACTCCTTAAAATTGTCAAATCGATTTTATTCTGTTGTAACTCATAATACATATTTAATGCACACAAGTATGGTCAACTGTGGTACTTCTTCATGTATACCCTCGTCTTCAACCATCACGCCACTAACGCGATGATTGTCTTTTTAAAGACTATTCTTGTCCCTCTCTAGAGATGTAGGGATATAGCAGGCGTAATGTACTCTTGTCGCTGCAACCATGGGCGGGCCAGAGGAGAATGTCCAATTTCGGCATCACACGTGTGTCAACACGGTAATTCGGAAATTAGCACTCTATATAAATGTATAAGATTCCATGGTGTTACGGGCCATGACAGGAGGTCATTTTCTTCCGATTTTCTTCATAACCGTGCGAAAACCATTTGCTGCAAAGAGTCATACACCTAAAACGATTCCTATGTCACCTTCACGAAACATGCTTTGAACGATGACAGAAAGGATCGTATGCATGCATAATTTACTTCCTATATTTTGGTAAGGCCGATGGATGTACGAATGCCGAAGCCTTCTGTTTTTTGTCAATTTTCTCAAGAACCGTCACAACAGAGGTCCCTACACTTCAACCTTAATTTATTCTAATACTCTTGATTTTCATGTTTGGTTAAATTTGCATTCGTGCTATAAACGAACCTATGAATGGTAAAGGTTTTGGTAGGTTTTTATCAGAACTATAGTGGTTCCATGCATGCACATGGCGCTGAATGCTGTGGGCATTCTTGTATTACCTTCTTGGGACAGTGACAACAGTTACCTTTTCAAACCGCGCTTGAAAACTTGACCCTATAACATCTGCATTGAGACTTTTTGTAGATTTGATCAGTCAGACGCCGATGCTTGATCACACACACACAGAAGACCACTTAGGGAGTGTTCATTATTTACGTTACGGACGGGCCGGGGGGGAGGGGATGGAGGAAATCAAGGGGGGGGGGGGACATGATTTTTTTTTATTTTAAACTGGAGTGGGGGGAACACATTTTTTTTCTGACAGAGATGGGGGGACGCGAAATTTTGTTAAAGATTTTTATTTTTTGCTTTTTGAAACTTTTTTATGAACCCGAGTACATTTTGTTTTTCCACCATTTGAAAAGAGTGAGGTCAATAAAAATAAGAAGAGGCCATCAAAAAGAATCTATCTAGGACTATGAAAAAGGTGCTAATTGTAGGTAACTTTTACACAGTTTAACATTTTAAAATATAATTTCATCCCTGTTGTAGATGTATTCAGTAGTTTTAAATATATGCCTTGTCTAACAAAATATCAACATTATTTTTTTTTTCACATACAATAGACAAGAAGACAAGCCCATATTGTAAAACATTAATTTAATCCATCTTTTTAATTACAGCATACCTTTACTTGTTAACATGGTTAATGGAGTTCCATAGACCTGACATCAATACCAAGTTTTTCACACTACTTTCATTTGAAATGCATCATGTAGAACAGAAAAATTCATAATCATATAGTGTGTGCTTTTTTATTATAACTGCCCGGGCTTGCCCCACTACCCCCGATTTACTCGGCATTTATTAAACTTTCACAGTATAATGAATGGTAAAACAATTCATTTTGATATCACCAGGGCACAACTGAGAATGTTATTGATTGTGAAACTTAAAGTCTCTTTTTGTGATGATAAATTATTAAGGATTTTAAATGATACAACATCTCCAATGTTGTACAAAACATAAGCATGGATTCAATTTCCTTTTTTGTTAGGGGTGTGATGTCAAACCGCTCACTTTTATCAATACCTTTATAGGCCTTGCATATGTATCCATGCCGGGAATCCATGCTAACCAACCCAGTATGCCAGATAAAGGCAAGCATTATATTTAAAAGGTGATATGAAAATGATTTTTGGTATCGTCTATTACAATAGGTTCATGTAAAAGTCTGCCCATCTGAGAATCAATCCTAGGTTTTGCAAATTTACAATATGTACAAAAAATTCATTCTATGATAAAAATGGTGTATTATGGATGATCATCACATCATCATACAGCATCTTAACTTATGCCTTACTACCAAATTTTCCAATAGCTTGTTGTATTGAACTTTACTGATTACTGGAGAAAGGAACGTCACAATATTCCTTGCCCAACACCACTATGTTTTATGGGACTCACAACGTCAAAAGACACTATTACAGTGACAATGCTCCAGTCACTGAATAAGAGATCATTTTGGCCTAATAAAGCATTTATAGTTCAAAAATTAGTTCATCTGCTTCAAGATGATGAGATAAACTTGAGACTCTCTGAAGGCACTATCAAACATAGTTAAAACCCAAGAGCTTCCGGGGGCCCATCCCCCGGGACCCCCTCCCCTCGGGGGCCCCAAAGGGGGGGCCTTGTACCCCACCCATTATTGCTTGCGCTATGTGCTTAGGGGCACCACTTTTAAACATCTTACTACCAACTTTCCGTTGCTTTTATTGATCTTCATTACGTTGAGAAAGGCATGCCACAATATTCCTTGACCAACACCACTTATATGTTTTACGTGAAAGACACTGATACGGTGACAATGCTCCGACATGCCTCAGCTCGGCTCCGCTGAAAAGAGAGATTTTGGGGCCTAAGTAAAGCAATATTATAGTTCAAAATAATTCATCTCCTTCAATATAATGTCCTTGGATTCTGCGTTTGAAGGTTTTTTGTCTAGTTCATTTTCTTTTAATTGTACATATCGCTGCAAGTATTTAATCCCTAATCCTCCTTTTTGTGTTTTGAACGCAACCGTTTGGATATGTTGTCCACTGTTTCAAAAGTGTATGTCTATAAATAAATAAATATAATGAATAACTCCTGAGAGATCCTAAGGCACACAAAAACATGCTAAACACAAGAAGCTGGTCGCATGGGCTCAACCCCTGGCCCCGCCAGGGTCCCTAAAGTGGGGCCCTGTGCCCAACCCATTATTGCTCTATCTGGCGTGCTCAGGCACACTTTAACATCTTGTCTTGGGCGCTACATCCACATACCTATGCCACTCTCTGTGAAACTTTAATAGGCACTATGCATGACACAGTCTCTATGTGAATGTATTTTCATTTCAATTGCCACACTTGTAGAGCACCGACAAAAACTACGCAGGGCTTTTTGTGACCAATAAACTGACGAGTGTTTGTAGGATCAGTTTGGCTAAAAATTCAGATAGGATGGACCGTCTAACACTATTAAGCCCTCAATATCATTGATGTCTACCATTTCTTCACAGTAAAGCTTTAAAAAGAGTCATCAAAGAATGTTAGCATGAGCAATTAAGAACACTTACTGGTACCTTAGAAATTTATCTTCCCAAGAGGAGTAAAAATCAATCTCCTTCAATTCACTTAAGGAGAGCTAAGTGAATCATCACTCTTGCTCCCTTAAAAGATGTCTGGATATTGACCAATTATGAATGTAGAATTGAAAATAGTTCAATGGGGGACTTGAATGTGTCTACTAGTCAGGGGGGACATGAAATTTTTCAAAACTTGAAATGGGGGACTTGAAAAAATAGCGTTAAAAAAGACGGAAATCCTCCATCAACAACCACCCCCCCCCCCTGCATAAATAATGAACACTCCCTTATTTCCTCACAAGTTAATTCCAGCATTGCCTTTCTAACATTTTTTTTTTTTTTGCTACTCGACCATTTGATTTTTAAGTCGGCTAGGTGGTTTCCATGGAAGAAATGCACTTAATCGGTGTGTTTCGGGCTGAGTAGCCCATTTCTCTTTCCAGAGTTTCTCTGTTTTGCTTCTTTTGTATTTCATAATAACTCAAATCTTATTATTATTATTATTATTATTATTATTACTTCTCACAATGCATCAAATGTATATTGAACGCTTTTTTTTTTCATGTTGTAAAATATACTGTCGTTTGACGGGTTAACCAACTTACGTTGCAAAATGTACCTATTACCATTGGATTAGTAGGAAGATTTTCAGGATTGGGGGGGCCACCTCGAGGCGGCAGAGGGTGGGGCAGTGGTGGCGCCAGCGAAGGGGGGGGGGGTGGAGCAATTTCTCTTCTCCATTTTTTTTCCTGCCACCCACCCCCCCCACGGCCAGAGCACAGAAGAAAAGAAAACATGATGGAATTTTTTGGCAACAAATCAGCGACATGGGGGCAAATTAGCAGGATATGGCGGCCAAAATGGTAGGAATCTCCACTTGGAAGCTTTCACCACCGCAATTCACCTTTGTCCTCCAAAATTTCACATTTCCCCCGTTCCACAGAAAAAGAGTCTGGTGATGCACTGGGGTAGGGGGGACGCTTTGGATTTGTGGTTACTGAAAAATGTTAAGATTATGTGGGGGGTCCAGGGTATATGATCCCCCAACAAAAATTATGGGGGGGCCAAGCACCCCCCCCCCCCAAGCCCCCGCTTCCTAAGCCTATTTACCTACTTCCACGAGCGCAATTCATTAACGAAATATATATCTCAAGACATTTTCAACCTCATACTTACTTTTCCTTGGGTAAAGTCTAGACAGATTTAAGAGCTTTTTAAAGGGCCATTGTCCGATTTCGCTACTAGTTTCGTTCGCATAACCCCTGATTTTGGTCTAAAATTTGGTATGAAAGCTACTATTCTCTCATTTACCCTGTGAATTTAGGGCTTCTTAGGATGTTTGGTTTGGAAACGTAATAGCGAAAAGTGTCCCATTTGGTCGACCAATATTATTTTACAGAGTAGGACCCTACTAAGGGGGCTAATAAAACCGCGTTTTAGGTCTCGCACAAAAGGGATGGACAAATTGGCGCCCACACTTAGTACAGTGGGGTTGGGGGTTTATAAGGCCCTTCTTTTCTATCAAGATGTAATAATGTAATTTAAGTCAGGCCATCCCCTCTTAAGCTTCAACCCCATTTGGAGGGGTGGGTCATAAGCCTATACAAACATAATTTTGCCCCGTTTTAAAAAAAAGGGGAAACTAGCCGTTATACTTTTTCCGGACTCAATATCTTTTGTGTATAGTTGTGTCACTTTTGGATCGCATCTTTTATGAAAAAAATATAAAATCCATCGCCAGTTACCGTTAATTAGATAATTAGCGCAGGTCCCTTGGAACCCCTGTCCTCCAACTGGAATGTCATTGTCATTAAAAATATTAATTAATTCAACACAGTAATTAAGCAATATTTTTCCTGTTTTAAGTATTTATATATCAGTAATAGAAAACAATAAATATAATAATAATGTTAAAATTCAGTTAACCCTTTATAATGATGATCACTTTGTACAGGGCTCGTGTGCTGAGATAAGGACACAAATCAAACTCAATGGCGAAAGGTTCACGGCAATGCCGACCTAACCAAGACAAGATATTAAAAATGACATTAATTTGCGTTCAGGATAGGGGGTAGAGTAGACCTTATGGAACAAATCCATATTAACAACTTTTTTGTGCAAAAAAATTACTTGGCAAAAGTGGTTTCCGTAGGGGGGGTCACGGAGCCCCCTTGTCCACCAAGGTAAGTAGAGAACCTCCCACTTAAAAGGTAGAAGTTTTTCTCACTAACCAATAAAGATTTACTCGGCAGGATCAATGATTGATACGGTTCGATGCAACTTTACCCGCACCCAAGCTGGATTTCGAAGAGGAAATCAACAACTAATCAGATACCAAGACTAGTTAATGACATCGAGACAGCCTCCTATAGAAGAAGCAGACGGTTGGAGCAGGCTTCATAGACCTAACTGCCTTGCGTACGATACAGTCTGGCATCGAGGTCTCTACCTCAAGTACAAAATATTACTGATGTCAAGCTTGTCAAGTTCATTATGCTGCTAATACAAGACAGATCTCGTCCTGGAGACATAAAATGGGTACAACGCAGTATAGAAAGTCAACTTCGGAATGGGGTCCCACAAGGTTCTGTCCTCGCACCCAGCCTATTCAACATCTATGTCTCAGATATGCAAAGGGAGATGGTTCGCCTGATACTCCTACGCCGACGCCACGGCAATGGAATCGACTGATTCCTTTGAGTCTCTTGAAACAGTGTTTAGCGAAAAGACCTAATCACTGCAAGCCAATTCTTCCACCGTTGGCAATTGAAATCAGCCAAACCCAGATTCCTCAGCTCTGTTTTCCACCTTGCAAATCGAATCCGCAAAAGAGAGAAATAAAACATACACTCAATTGGAGACAAATTGTCACATGAACCCAACACCGAAGTACCTTGCGTCACAATGGACCGCAGCATTACCTTCAACCAACACACAAGGCAGTCGCTGCCAAGAGCAGGTCTCGTGTCAAAATCTAGGAAGGCTCGCCGGAACTGGATGGGGTGCATACTTTGACACCTTACATACATCAAATATTGCCTTGGAATACTCCACTGCTGATACGCTGCACAGGTATGGAGTCACAGTGTACAGTTAACACAAGATTGATGTCGTTCTGGAATGATGCAATGAGATTGTTAGTGGTGCCTTTTGCGCAACGCCGGAAATATCCTTCCAATTCTGTCGGGCATAGCTCCTGAAAACCTTGGAGGAACTTCAGCGTCAAGCTCACCAAGAATGTGATGGATTACCTGGTTGCCTAATCCCCCAACAACATCCCTTTGAGGGATCATGAGAATTTTTTTTTTTCCCCACGGAATCACTTGCTAACCAATCCATGACAATGCAGTCACAGTATCCCTATCGATTGCACATGGATCAATGACAGATGGTATGAGCAAATGGTCATCCTCTATTTGAACCTACAAAGAAGTTTGTGGACAGACCATATAGCAAGCCCAAAGGCTGCGACCTTATAGGAAAGCAATTAGTCAACATCAACAGACTCGGAACTGGCGTTGGTCGTAAAAAGAACTTCCTTCACAAGATCGGAGTAGAACTTTCACCAAACTGCGATTGTGGAGAGTCACAAAACATAGCCAGATCATAGATGACTGTGAGGTCTTACAAGTCCCCAAGAGAATTCCAGGCCCTTGGATTCCCCAACCCCTTTTGGGGATTTTTTTTGGATGTGAATGAAACTATCAGCTGGGTAAAGACGGATCTTCCACTGTGATTTTGAACTTGCACGCACGAACGAACGAAGAAGTTAATTTCAAAGGAACTTGTCTGTTTGTCATTAGCCGGATGTGAATGTGCTCAAAAACAAGGGAGAAGAAGAGATGAGAGGGAGCCGAGAGATAGATGCGGATATGGGTGAGGGATGGGTAGAGGAGGCGGAAGAGGTTGAGGGAGAAGCGCATAGAGGAGGAGAATGATAATGGGAGAGATGGGAGAGAGAGGACGGGAAGACGAGGGAGCGAGACGGAAATTAGAGGGGGAGAGAACAAGGAGAGAGAACAAGGCGATAAGGGAAGAGGGGAGAGGGAGGTGAGAGGGAGACAGAGAGGAGAGAGGGAAAGGAGAGAGTGGGGAGAGGAAAAGGGGGAGAGGAGAGAGGAAGGGTGGGGACATGTGGTTTTGGGTGAATGGAAGGGAGGAAAGAGACGGGGGTGACGAGTGGAGGGAGAGGGGCGATGGCAGAGGCGAAAAGAGTGCGAGGAGGAACGGGAGGGAGTTGAGAAAGAGGGAGATCGAGAAGGAAAGAGGGAAGTGAAAATAGGAGAGGAGAGCAGAGGAAGGGAGGAAAGTAAGACACAGTGTTGAATGTCTCATTTATTGTGAGTAAAGTGAGAATAAAAACCAAAAAATCAGAACGGCGACACTATTGTGACAAACTATAATGTGGAATATCTATTCCACTATTATATCCTGATGCAAATCGATGAAAATTCATTGGGCAAATATGATTTTTCATAAAAATCTAGTTTTAAACGTCTTTCTATGGGGAATAAGCATATAGAGGTGGGCGATAAAAATACCAAAGTCTTGACTTGTAGGCTCTATGGCAAGATTCCCTGCAAGGGATTGTTCGATTTTTTTCAGAGGTAATAGCTCTTGCATTGTACCTACTATATCAGTTGCAAAATTGTGTCGCCATTGCTTAAAATTGCTCTAAAAATTAGAGACAATTGATGGGGTTCAAACAGCTGTGAGAGAGGAGGGATGAGAGGGAAGGGCCTGAAGTGAAGTAGGGAATGGTGGAAAGGCACTCATTGGGAGAGAGGAGCGTAGGAGAGGGATAGTAAGAGGGAAAGTGGGGAGGGGGACGAGGGGAGAGTGGAGAGGCGAGTGAGAGAAGAAATGGATACAGGGAGAAAAGGAGACAGGGAGAGCGGAAGGGAAAGGAGAGGGAGAGAAGGGATAAAATAAAGAAGGTCAGAAAAAAGGGAGAGGCGGGGGAAGGAGGGGAGAGGAAGTGGGATAAGAGATTGGAGGGTGAGAGGAAAGGAGAGGAGGAGACGGAGAGAAGGAGTAAAGAAAAAAGAAGGAAAGAGGGCCCGAGGAAGATATGGCGCTGGAGCGAGAGAAAGAAGAGAGGGACGGGCGAGGACGAAGGGGAGCAATGAAAACCCTAAACTGAGTTACAAATGTCCAGATAGTGTCTAATGCCTAGTTTGCCAGACTAGTCTTTAATAGTCGCCTGGCTGGTTTATACTAGCACCACTGACAAGTACAATTTACTATCGGGAGCTTATACTAATCAGTCGACTAGTAAAATTAGTTGGGCGACTAGTAAAACACTAAATCGGACGAGTAAAATATAGTCTCTGGCACACTAGTCAATCAGGACACCACGTGGACTAGTTTTTGGTTTGAGGAGAGAGGAGAGAGCTAGGAGAGAGAGCGAGAAGGGGCAGAGAGGTATAGAGTGTAGACATTGAAAGTGGAGGGGAGGTGAGGGGGAACATGGGAGGCACGAGGGACGGAGGAGAGATAAAAAAATGAGGAAAGTTAGAGGAGAGAGGACGGAGAGGGACAGGGCCCGGGGAAGGAGAAGAGGGCGAGAGAAAGAAGAAACGGACAGAGAGGTAGAGAGGAAGAAGGATGGGGAGGAGAGGGGAAGAGAACGAAAAAGATAGGACAGAGGAGAGGGCAAGCGAGGGGTTGCGGGAGAGGAGAAGAGGGTAGACAGAGGAGCGCGGGGGGAAAGGACATAGACGGAAGCAAAGAGAGAAGAGACGGGTAGAGAGGGAAGGGGATAGGGGGGGTGGAGAGGGAGGAGAGAGAGAGAAAAAAGCAAAAGGAAGGGGAAGTGAAAAAAGAAAAAGAGTGGAAAAAAGGGAGAAGAAGGAAGGAAGGGGAAACAGGCAGGAGATAGTGGCGGAGGAGGGAGGGGGGGAGGGAGGGAGGGAGGGAGGATGGAGGGATGGAGGGAGTGATAGAGTGGTCACGAGGAGGTGGAGAGGAGAGGCATGGAAAAAGAGGGGGAGGGAGGGGAGACGGAGGGAACAGAGCGGAACCCCCCAAAAGAGAGAGGAGAGAAGGGAGGATACAGAGGTGAGGGAGGAGACGGGGGGAAGTTTAGATTAAAAGGAGAGAGAGAGGGGAGAGGAGAGGAGAAAGAGGAGGGAAAGAGGTGAGTGAGAGGGGAAGGGAGGAGAAGGTTAGACGAAGAGGGAGAGTCGGGGAGGAAAGAGGCAAAGAAAAGATGGAGGCGGAAGAGAGGGGTTAAGGAGAGAGGGGTGGGCTGGGGAAGGGAGCTAGGCAGTGGATAGAAGGGAGAGAGGCAGTGAAAGAAGAAGAGAGGAGAGAGAAGGAGACGGAAAGGAGGGGGAGGGGATGGGGTAGAGAAGGAGGATGGATGAGGGGAGGGAGACAGAGAGGGGAGGGGAGGGGAAGAGAAAAATGGAGGGAAGGGGTGTTGAAAAGAGAGGAGAGGAGGGAGTGGAAAGGAAATAGCGAGGAAGGAAAGGAAGGGGAGCGTGGAAGTGGAGAGAAGGGGAGAGAATGTGGGAAAGGGGGAGAATGGGAGATGGGACTTACATGAACCAAAGGATGAAAAGATGAGGGGAAGGAGGAGAGGAGAGGAGAGGAGAGTGGCGTGGGGACATGGGGGACGCAGGAGAGAGGGAAGGGGCGACGGAGGAGAAGGTAGTGAGAGGGAAAGGACAATGAAAGAAAGAAATAGAATTTCGCGGTTCTCGACTTTCGCGCTCGCTATATTCCAAGAATATAAGCTGGGACGACTCCACATAAAAAGAACTTAACATTGACCTCAGCAACAAATGAGGGGTCCCATGTTGCACCTATTCAAGTTTGGTTCCAGTTAACTTCAACTTTTCAAAGGTCAATTATCACATTTTTAACTACTATTTAACTTGACCTCACATGACCTTGGACCTTGGTATATGACCCTTTGACCTCATCAACATAGGGGATCCCATTGTGCACATATGAGCAAGGTTTCGTCCAATTGAACTCAAATTTGCCCTTCGTAGGTCTTTTACCATTTTACCTATTTTTGAATTGACCTCGCATGACCCTTTTGACCTTAGCCCATGACATTGACCTCTAAACATATGAGGGGGAAGGGGAACAATCAATGGGCACCTATGCACAAGTTTGGTTCCATGGAACTTTTCCATTGCAGGATCAATTAACAAAAAAATTAAGTCAATTAAAAAAAATGGAAGACCAGATCCCCAAGGATCAAGGTTGGACCTCCAAAATGCCGAATTCATTACAAAGGGCAGACCAGAATGGAGGAGGATTACTCATGAAAAGAGGGGATTACCAGTCCTATGCAGTTAAGTAGTCAAGTCAAGTAGTCAAGTCTAAAGTAAAAAAATAACATTTAGTGACACACCACACCATCACACATACACACGCACAAGGTATTACTAAGTGGTCCTGCCAAGATCATAGCTGGCGGCCACCAAAAGAAGGGAGAAGAGGAGGAAAAGGTAGCGAGGAGAGGAGAGAGAAAGGGGGAGAGGAGAGGCGGGGAGAGTGGGAGGGGAGGGAGAAGAGGAGACAGAAAGAGAGGATGGAGGGAGAAAAATGGGGGAGAGGAGAGAGAATGGAAGGAGTGAGGGAGAGAGACTTAGACGGGGAATGAGAGGAAGGAAACGGAGAAAGAAGAGAGACGGGGGAGAGGGATCACGCAGGTAGTTAGAGGAGGGGAGGTAGTGCAAATAGGGAAGGTGAAAGAGGTATAAGGGTGGGAGACACAAGGAGGGGAGAGAGTGGAATAGGAGAGAAGGTCTGGAGAGCTATGATGAAGAAAATGGGAAGGCGGGAGAAGGAAAGGAGGGGAGAAAGAGGTAGAGACTGTGGAGTAGATGGAGGATTGATGGGAAAGGCGAGAAAGGGAAGAGGAAGGGAAGAGGAAAAAGAAAAATCGAAGGAAAGAGGGGTAGACAGGGAACAGGTAGGAAAGGCGGAAAGGAAGGGATGGAGAGAGAAGAACGAGGGGCGGAGAAAGAGTAATCGATGAAGAAAGATAGACGGAGAGAGGGGAGAGACAACGGAAGACTGACGGTAATAAGGAGAGAGGCGGTGGGAAGAGGGGAGAGAAACGGGAAGAGATATAGGAGAGAGAAGAGAGTCGGAGGGAATATGGGAAGCGTGGAGGGGAGAGGAGAGGGAAGGCAGAGAGAGGGTGATGGGGAAGAGCGGGAGGAAGGGTTTGGGAGAGGGGGAGGATGGAAAGAATGGAAGGGAGAGGAAAGTGATAGAGGTGAGGAGAAAGAATGGAAGTGAGGGAGAGAAGATAGCGACGATTAAGGAGAGGGGGATTAAACGACGAGAAATTGAAGAGGAAGAGAGAGCGAGAAGGGAAACTGGGAAGGTTGAGGAAGGATAGAAAGAGTGAGAGAGGACGGAGGGGGTTGGAGATGTGGAGAGACGGTGACAGGGGGGAGGGTGGGAGAGAAGGGAGTTGAGGGAGGCTGGGAAAGAAAGAAGGGCTGAGGGAGAGAGTAGGGATACCCGGGAGCCCTTGCCTAGCATTTTCATGTAGTCTCCTCAAGCAGGACCTTTCGAGATCTGACCCTAAACGCGGATATCCTTCCTTCAATCAGCTACCCTTATCACGGATAAACCCCAAAAGGCCACCCTTAAAGCGGCCTGGCACATTTTCTAATGAAAATGTCTTCATTTGTTCGCAAATGATAGCTAGGCCATTGGAGAATAGAGATGTTTCTGTTTTTAATTACGCACCCAAAATAAGTCCGGAGTATTTTCAAAAATTATTTAAAAAAATTGAAACCTAGAATGATCACCTTTAGTAAATTATAAGTAATTTTTCATGTAGAAGGAAGGGAGAGAGGAAGGGGAGAGAGGGTGCGAGAAAGGAAGGAATAACAGTTAGGAACGAGAGAGAAAGAGAGGTGGAGAGAAGGGAAGAGGGGAAAGGGAGAGAGGAAAGAAAAGACAGGTGGAGAGAGATGGAGGGGAGAGAGAACGGGAGAACGCAAGGCAGGAGAGAGGGGGAGTGACGGCAAGGATAGGACGTCGGTGATTCGAAGATGGGAGATGGAGAGGAAAATAAACGGGCTAGGAGAAAGAGGAGGGGACACATGGGAGAGGGGGGAGAGAGGAGAGGGTGATGAGAATTGGATGCGGGTAGGAAGGGATAGAGTATGTGGAGAATAAGGAGCAAGGGATATATGGATGATAAAAGGAAAAATGTAGAAGGAAGGAAAGAGAAGTGGGAATGGAGTAAGGAGAAGAGGGAGATTAGGGGAATTGAGAAGGAAAATGGCCGGAGTTAATGTGCAGCTATGGAAGACATAAGGGGAGAAGGGGAGGTTATGAGAAGTGGTGAAGGGACTACAGAATTGGAGGGCTCGGGGATTAGAGGGGAGAGAAGAGAGGGAGCAGAGGAGGGAAGAAAGAAGGGAAGGATAGATAGGATTGGAAAGAAGGGAGATGAGAAAGTGTATTCCACAGATGAGGAGAGGGAAAGGTGGGAGGGAAAAGGAAGAGAAATGGAGAGTAATGGTAAGGGAGGGAAGAGATTGGGAGGGGAGATAATAGAGAGAAAGAAGTTCAGGGCAGAAAGAAATGGTTAAAAAGTGAAAAGGAAATGAGAGAAAGCGTGGGAAGGAAAGCGGGGGGAGAGAAGTTGAGGATTATGAACTAAGAAGAGGATAGATGGGGGGGGGAGGAAGAGTGGGATAGAGAGGTGGAAGAGAAAGGGGAGGTGGAGGGGTATTGAGGAGGGAGGGAGGGAGGAAGTGAGGGAGGGAGGTGAGTGAGTAGGGAGGGAAGGAGGGAGGAGTGGAGGGGGGAGAGGTAGGGAGGGGAAGGTAGTTGAGGGGGAGGGATGGAGGAGGAGTACGGTAGGTGTGAGGGGGATGGGTTTAGATGTAGGAGGGTATGGGTTGATAAATACGTTGACACCGAAAAGGAACGGTGCGCATAAAGAGCCACCGCGAAGAAACGTGGAATAAAGTCAGGACCACCGCTAGGAACGGGAATAAAATAAATAGTAAAGAGCGGAAAGATTGATCTTGAGCTCTTGTGTCAAAGAGCACTCCTTTGGTGGACAAGGCAGGTCTCAACCCCGGTACGGAAACTAATTTCTCGAAGGAATTTTTGCACGAAATGTATACCACATCCTACGACACTAACATTAAACAATTAAATTAGATTCCTGCATAGAAACCTAAAGGTTAAGGACAAAACATTTTCAAATTCTCCGACAATTGGAACGCAAATTAACATTTAAAACTATCGATATTGGTCATTTTTAATATGTTTAATTTTGGTAGGTGGCATTGGTTGCCGTTTCCCTTTCTCCCATTGTGAGATGGATCTTATGGCAAAAGCATGTGACGTACATGCTATCAAGGGTTACTTTTTTTGTATTATTATTATTAATTCGTTCTATAATTACATAAATTTTGTAAATACTTAAACAGAAATATATTCATATTGAACTTTTTTTAATTAAAATATTTTTGCTGACACTCCTGTTGGTGGACAAGGGGCCGTCCCCAGGATCTGCACTTTTCTAATTAGGCCCTATCGGGCGATGGATTTAATATTATTTTCATGAAAAGATGTGTATCCAAAAAAAAAGAAAAAACAAACGCACAATAATAACCGACCGAACAAGGCACCTCCGGGAACTACAACAGCTAAAAAAGCGTGGGTGTTACGCCCCCCCCCACTCCTCCCCCCCCCCCCCCCCCTCCCCCCCCCCCCGCGCTCTTCCCAGAATCAAAGCTAGGGGAAGTGATGTGGAGCTATGGATCGGAGGGGAGTAAGTAAATTGGAGGTAGAAAGGGGGACCCGAATGTGGTCGGCAGGTGGAGGGTTAGGAAAGTGAATCTGTAAAGGTGAGCCTAGAAAAAGGGGTGGGAAAAGAACATGGGCTGTGAGGGGAAAGGATGAAGGGCGAGAAGGGGGTGGAATGGGGGAGGGGGAGAGCAGGAAAGGGGGAAGGGGGGGAAATGAGGGGGAGAATGGAGGCTTGAAGTAAGGGGAAGGGTAGAGGGAAAGGGGACGAGTGGGGGAAAGTAATGTTAGGAGATAGGCACCAGGGGTATCAGAAATGGAGCGTGGGACGGGGTTAGAGCACGAAGGAGAAAGTAGAGAGATAGGGATTGGAAATGGAGGGGGGTTAGAAAGGCGAGCATAAAGGAAGAAAGGGTGAAAGTCTTGACAAATACAAAAAATTAGTTTTGGGAAAAAGTATACGTTATCGTAGAACTGAACAAATGTAAGTTTGCGGTCCCTCTATGACCCACACCTGCCCACTTACTGTTAATGAATGGGATAATTATTGCAACTGGTCCGCTAAAATGACCAAAACGATGACATAAGGTTACCTAAAAGCTTTTTACGAAACTTTTGGCTTTTAGCGCACCGGATCTAAGTTCACCACTGGGAGGTGGTCCCCCCCCCCTCCCATGACGAGGTTTAATGAATGGGATAAGTATTGCAAATGTCCGCTAAAATGACCAGAAACGTGAGAGAAGGTTACATAAAGGATTTTTAAGAAATTTTGGCATTGTCAGCCACCGGATCTAAGTTCGCCACTGGGGGAGGTGGAACCCCCCCCCCCCCCCATGGGAAGAGGGTTAATGAATGGGAAGTATACATGTACTGAATACAGGTAATTTTTAACACTAGCATTGCAATTTTCCATAAACGTGTATATTCCAAAAGATTCAAAAGAGAATTGCTTTAGAGGTCAAGTGTTACATTTAAATAAAAGAGTCTAATACACGATACATGCAGAATGCAGGCTTCTTTCAGCAAGTTTTTTTAGGTCAATATTAACACACACAAAAGAGAAAATGACCGTATTTACTTTATCGCATTTAACATTGTAACACTGAGCTTGCAGGCATGTTCATGAAATTCAATGAAAAAAAAAACAGAAAATTAACTGAACTTTGGACTCAAATCCGCTCCCGATAAAACATGTAGAAAGGTCCTTAGGGTCATTAATATAGCACGATATAGTCTTGAGGAGGGAAGTTAATACTACTAGTTCTGAATGTGATCAATGTGCTTCTCATTAAACTCCATATCAAAAGCAAACCCATGCGACAATAGAGGGCGACATGATAATTTTCACGCAGATTCAGGGCAGCTTTCGTGTATTAGCTCATGTATGCGTATAAGCCGAGTCACATACGTCACTAGCGTTGTGTTGAATAAGTATGTTGCTAGGTTGTGCTCGGACATCGTGAGGTAGATATGCGTGGTAGGACCTCAAGTACATGGGGAATGCAGACTAAATTGAATAAATAACGTTCCAAGGAGTCTTATTCAGGTGGAAGTTTAGGCACAGCCTGAGGAGGAAATGGAGTTACAGACTTTTTCTACTGAGAGATTTTAGTTCATTAGGACCTAAGCAATATTTTTGGAGGGTGTTGGCAAAATTGTTACATGGCATTTTTGAAAAAATCCAATATGGCTTGGCCTACCATGTCCAAAATCACTAAAAACCCTTAAGTATTTCCGATAGAGACAGGTATGTCTCGGTACTCCGGGTTTTAAAGTACGAGAACGTGTTTTTTTGTAATTTTATCATTACATTGCCACAAAAATCATCTGGCTGCTCAAAAGTCAAATAGTTCTCGGAATCATAAAATGATCTTAACACCTCCATTATACCGATTTACGCTACTTGAATACATGTGGAACCCCTCTAAAATATGTTTCTGCAGTATTCAAAATCGGTTACAATTGATCACACTCTGCCATGTACTTTAACACCCCCATATCTAGAATGCATTCCAACGCATCCGGACACAAGTGTTCTGCATTATTTGAGTTTAGAGGCTTGATTCCAGTGTCTATAATGCATGCCATTTGCTTTACCACTTATAGGATACATGTATTTGATCACTAGCAAATCCTATTGCATTTCTCTGCTAATGAACATTTTCAAAATTGCAAGTGGCAGCCAATACAGCGCCCTTTAAAAATAGTAAAACCGACATTATATGTGTATTATTGTAGGTTAAATCAACTATATTATTATATAAAGGTGTAAATTAGTATGGATAAGTATTTGACCATTTGACATTCTATCTGGAATTTCTGTTCTTTAAAACATTGCAAAATGTAAGATGCCGGGGCCAATGTGGCTGCCTTTGTACCTTCTTTAACACCTATAAATTACGATACATCTTCTATTTGATTTAGTTTTAAACACCCAAAATGATTATTAAAGTTTAAATTAAAGTATGAGATGTATCTTGAGCATTAATAACTCGTATCTGGTATAGTTGTTTTGACAACCCCATACTTAATAATTCAAATGACGGCCAGTATATTATGAATATATGACAATTCGTAGGTTTTAAAGATCTTAAAAGGCAGCCTTATTGGTTCCATCTGATTGATAAGCTTGCTAACACACTTGAAAGTCAGATATGAGTTCCTACTGGTATAGAGCGCAGAATTATGCCCTCGGTAAACAAAAATACTTGATGAATTATGGTCACTTGAATGATTTCAGGGCAGTATTGGGTTTTAGGGTGGTCATATTGGGTTTGATTGTAATGTTGTGAGCAATTCACGTCGATAACTGGTCCAAAAGATGCCTCCTGCTTTACAACCTGGATCTAGTGCATAACATTATGGCCATTTGAATGAATTTGAGAGTGATAGCGGCCATATTGGATTTCTAGAAAATGCCACTGCACGAAATTTTGCACACCCTCCAGAAATTATTAGCTTAGGTCATCATTGACAAAAATCGATCAATAGAAAAAGTCTGTACTCCATTTCCACCCTGTGCCCACAATTCCTCCTGACTATCTAGGGATTTTTGAAATGGCGCAAAAATTGATTTTTCAAATGCATTTTTCTCCAAATTTCTTCTGCGAACATTTACTTCGCAGAACAGAATAGCTTAAAATTATGTCTTCTCGCCGTATGGTAAAAATTGAAAGAATTCATCAAGCGGTTTTGGAGGAATCAATCGAAATGGATTGATCAGTGTATCCCACACAAATTGATTAATTTCCAACAAGCAACACTTTCCTAAAATTAGACCTGATTCGTTAAATTACCCCTCACTTTCAAAAATTCCAAAATTTAAAAGCATTAATTTAAAGCCACTATCGGTCATTTTTTTTTCAAAATTCAAAATGCCAATTAACGCTTAATTGCTAGTGTTAGGTCATATCAACACATCATATTACTGTTCTTTGTGAAAACAGACACTTAAGAAATTTAAAAAGGACTCTTGAAGGTGTCATTTACGACCGTTTCTAGACGGATCCCGACTTTTATTAGTAAACAAAGCATAAAAATCATCATTTCCTGAAAGTAGGGTGTGTTACGCTTAGCCACTCACAGGGATCTTTACTACCAAAATTTCCAATACAACAATGCAAAAAATGGACTTTGATGAAAAATAGGGGGCGCGATTTGTTTACATTCTAAAGAAATCGCTGATAATGGCTTTAAATACAAATTGAAATGATAAATTCCAAAACGGGAACGAACAGCGTACCAAGTTTTAATAAGTGTTACCTGAAGGAAAAATCAAACAACCATATATAAAATTATGCATTACTTAAAACCGGTGTGCAATCTAAAATTCAGATCGATTGTGCCAGACAGGCTTTCCTTTTGAATTCAATCGTTTACATTCAAGGCCCAAATAATTTTCAAGCCAAAGTCATCTTTACAGGCTTGTATTCTCTTTCGAAAAACTGCGACTAGCCACTATGAGTTACAATAAGCTCATCTACCAAGGACACAGTTCAGTGGGTTGTACTTGTGCATTCATTGACATGAACTGACCTTGTGTGATCTGGATATCATGTATCATACCCAAAAAAACAGGGGTGTGTTTTCTAAATACACTGGTGAATGAAAGCTACTGAACTGTGCCAAGGGAATTGAGATTTTACTAGCTCATAGTGAGCTCAGCTCTCAATCACACCAATCAATTGCCATATCCGCTAACCAAAAAGACTTAAAGTTGCGGATCACCTTGCCAAGTTAACTTGTCAACACTGACCAGCATTTATATATAGTCTGCAATACTTCAATTTCAAATCCAAAACCTAAACTGCAAACAAGTTTCCTTGAAAAGGCCCTTTTTCAATAAAACCAAAATTTTAACCAGCCCCAATATCAATTCTCACCCTCAAACCTTTAGTCTGCAAACTGCAATTTTGCAAAATTTACATTTTCTTTGTAAATTAAACCACTTTCAATCGTGCATTCAAAACATTGTCCAAAACCAATGAACAATTTTGCACCGTTTTGTTAGTTTGCTAAACAAAACATACCAACACTTTTCACATACTTAGTAATCCTAGCATGCACACTGAAACACTGGTCAGTGTAAATTTGATTGCTACTTGTGCTTGAGACCTCACAATTCATCACTCAACTTGATGAAAGCCAACTGCATGTTCACATTTAAACACTGAGTCACTGTGTTGAATCTCATGGCTCAAATTTTGTAGCCCAGTAAATTAAATGTACAAACCCTATAGTCAAGGACTGGACCCCTGATATTTGGGGTCTAGCTGCACTCACCTACTAGAAAATTGAAGTAATGTTTTTTAGATAGAACCTGTCTAGATACATTGGGTTTGGATAATAAAAAAATTCTGAAATCAGGGCAAAAGATTTGATATAACTGCTTTTTATTATTTCACTGTATGTCCAATAGGTCAAATTTTGAGCAATTTTTTAGGGGTAGGGGTAACACTTTCGAGCACACTTTCAAAATCTGAGCACAAACGATCCTAAAATTGTTATCCTGAGTAAATTACAAAAGGTTTTATAAGATTGAGTGATTTCTAAAACTATATTTGGTTCAATAGGGTACTTAGCTATTTTAAGGTAATAAAGTGCATTTTTGGGTCAAAATTTAACAAATTTTGGTATTTTGCTTTTTAAAATATGTTATCCGTAACACATACATGATGAATTGAGCTAATTTTGTTTCTTGTAGAAGATAACAATGCTGGTCAGTTTTTGGGAAAGTTTGATTTTTAGCATGTTGAAGCGTTACGGCACGATTCAACTTATTTTGGTTCCCCTTGGTAGTACAGAATGGCTCAAAGTTATTTTAAGGTTCATTGTACATAACAAAGTACACATAAAGTCAGGTAAAATGGCGAAATGTAGTTTGCGAGTCCTAGGAACCCCCATTATACACTTAAGTGTTAATGCTAGTTATAGTGCTATTCCAATAATGAGGATTTATGAAAAGTACCCATAATAAAGAGTTCATTTTCAAAATGGCTTTCATATAATAACCTCTTTGGGGACGTTATAAATTAATTATAATCAATTAAATGAACTAAATCACCTTATGAATATGTTTGACGCGGTTTATTACCATTTGATTATTCTATTTGACAAATTCAATACCACACAGGTTTGCTGGTGATTGGAAGTGCCTTTGCATAAATGGCTAAATCATCATTAAAATCACTTATCGTTATCGGTGTGGTTTTGTGATCGTGTTTGAGAAATATTTCGTGCTGATTGCTCATCTCACGATGGGCAGATGAATAATTTCACAGTGATGAGAAATTCTGTTAAAATCATTGTATAACATTTATTTTTCTTAAAAATATTAGACATGTAAAGTAAATCTCTCAAATTTGTGGTGGGATACCCGTATTGAAACACAAGTGACAGGCAAAGGTATTGAAAATGTTCAACGATATTTAAATGCTGCCGGCGCAATAGCCTAATCAAAGTGACGGGCAGACTAAAAGCTCCAAAATTTGGCATGGAATTTTACTTTACAATATTGCCTAATCAAGGCAGTTCCTCGAAGCAAGTGTTGTTTTTTTTTTTTCTAAATGTATTGCTACAATGTATTTGTCCATTTTAAATTAACTCATGGCGGAATATTTATTTTCAATTTCCATATTACAAAGGACTTTCTTAATCATACATATGAGGGGCGAGAGTGTGATGCCCCCAAATAAAATTATCCCCTGCCTCTCCCCCAATGAAAATGCCTGGTTACTTTACTGCGTGAGTATATTTGTTGGCCCTGCTGCTACATAATCTTTCTATATACTGAGCCTTTTTAGGCGCCAAAGGGATCCTCTGCTCAAATCGTTGTCGGTATAGTCAGGAGGAAATTGTGGGCAACAGGTGGAAATGGAGTACATACTTTTTTCTATGTGCTCGATTTTTGTCAATGAAAGACCTAAGCTAATAATTTCTGGAGGGTGTGCAAAAGTTAGCGTGCAGTGGCATTTTACTGTGAAATCCAATATGGCCGCTATCACTCTCAATTCATTCAAAATGGCCATAATGTATGCACTAGATCCGGTGTAAGAGAGGAAGCTTTGGACCAGGTTATTGTGACGTGAATTGGATCACAACATTACCATCAAACCCAATATGACCACCCTAAAACCCAACTCCGACCCTGAATCATGCAGTGACCATATTCATCATCAGCTATTTGTGATGTAGGCATAATTCTGCGCTCCATACCCAGTATGAACTCATATCTGACATTTCAAGTGTATTAACATGATTACCAATCAAGATGGAAACCAATAAGGCTGCCTTCTTAAAGAATCTTTACAACCTACGAATTGTCATATATTCATAAATCGGCCGTCATTTTGAATTTTAAGTATGTTGTCCAAACCAATATACAAGAATCGCGTTATTAATGCTCCAAAGGCATACATCTTCATGACTTATTTAAAACTTTTAATAATCATTTTGGGTGGTTTAACTAAATACAATACAGATGTAGCGTAATTTATAGGTTTTAAAGAAAGTAAAAAGGCAGTCACATTGGCCCCCATCTTAACATTTTTGCATGTTAAAGAAACAGAAATTCCAGATAAGAATGTCAAATGGTCAAATACTTATCCCATACATTAATTTACACCTTTATAATAATAATTAGTTGATTTAACTACATATAATACACATATAATGTAGGTTTGCTATTTTTAAAGGCGGCTGTATTGGCTGCCATCTTGAATTTTGAAAATGTTCATTACAGAGAAATGCCAAATAAGGATTTCTAGTGATCAAATACATGTATCTCATAGGCAGATAGGTGTAAAGCATAAAGCATGCATATAGACACTGGAATCAAGCCTCTAAACTCAAAATATGCAGAACACTTAACGTGTCCGGATGCGTTGGAAATGCATTCTAGAGATGTTAAAGTAACACTTGCAGAGTGTGATCAATTGTAATAGATTTTGAATACCTGCAGAACATATTTTAGGTGTTCAGCATGTATTCAAGTAGCGTAAATAGGTATAATGGAGGTGTTAAGATCATTTTAATGATTCCGAGAACATATTTGACTTTTGAGCAGCCATATTGAATTTTTGTGGCAATGTAATGATAAAATTACATTACAAACACGTTCTCGTACTTAAAACACCGGAGTACCGAGAAATATTTTGTCTCTATCGGAAATACTTAAGGGATTTTTAGTGATTTTGGACATGGTAGCAGCCATATTGGATTTTCAAAAATGCCACTGTAACAAATTTGCACACCCTCCAAAAATTATTGGCTTAGGTCCTAATGAACTAAAATCTATCAATAGAAAAAGTCTGTACTCCATTTCCATCCTTCGGGCTGTGTGCCTAAACTTCCAACTGACTATACCTCCAAGAAGCCTCACAAAAAATGGGGGCTTTTGTCCACCCGTTAACGATAATTTTGAAAATTCACTATAAGCCACCCCACTATTTAATAGTGGGTTTTTGTAAGTAATGGGCTGCTATCAAAATAAATCTAAAATGCATCAGAATAAGTCCAAAATATATCAGCAGTAGTCAGAAGGACTCATTTCGAGTCCAAAATTAGCAATAATTTAAAAACTGGATGTAAAATTAAACGATTCGAGCTCAACGATTTGGGTGATGGGTATGAGGTCTTGTTTTTTACTTTGGGTGGTGGGTATGGGTCTTTGTTTTTTACTTTGGATGTGGGTGTGAGGTCTCGTTTTTTACTTTGGGTGGTGGGTGGGTCTTTGTTTTTTACTTTGGGTGGTGGGTATGATGTATTCTCGAGTGTAGGCTATGTATTATCTTGCTCTTGCTATTTTAGCAATTTAATTTTGAATGAAATTCTGCTAACATTTCTACTAGTTTTCCCATCCATAGGTTTGGTAATGGGCAAGGTTTTCGATTTCTCCAACTGGAATTAAATTGACAATGTAGTTTACATTACATTATGTGCACATTAGCTTTACATTATGTGCACATTAGATGTGTGACCTTTTCAGAATATTCAAAGCATATGAAACAGGGAGACTCTGAATTGGGACATTCTTAGTGCATCCACAAGTCATCGGTAATGGCTTGTGGTAGTGTCAAGATTTATTCAACTGAGTAAGCTAATCCGGGCCGCGTTTATCCACGATAACGCTTGGGCTAATTGCAGCGAAACTTGATCAGAAGAACCACTGGCCCAAGGTTCATAATAGGTGTACTCCGATTGGGGGAATTGCCACTTCGTCTAATATCATTTCATCTAATATCCAGATAGTCTAATTCCATTTTGTCTAAAATCACATCACATAGTCTAATACCCACATGCTCTAATTTCACTTTGTCTATTAACCATTTAGACTAAATACCATTTCGTCTAATCACCGCATCGGCTAATACCATTTCGTATAATGCCCAGTTGGTATAATCACTACGTTGTCTACAGCCATTTCGTATAATGCCATTTCGTCTACCTCCCATTTGGTATAATCATCAGATTGTCTAAAACCATTTCGTCTAATGCCATTTCGTCTACATGCCCATTTGGTCTAATCACCAGATTGTCTAAAACCATTCCGTCTAATGCCATTACGTCTACTGTCCATTTGGTCTAATCACCAGATTGTCTAAAACCATTTCGTCCTAATGCCTTTTCGTCTACTGACCACTTGTTCTAATCACCATATGGTCTAAACCATTTCAACTAATGCCAGTTCGTCTAATGCCCATTTCGTCTACCCCTCATTTTGTCTAATGCATGTTAAAAAAACTAGGGGCAAACATATTATAATTAAATAAAAACACGAAATGACTGTGCACATTATTTTTCCGACTTTCAGACTCTTTTATGTGGTTACCGTAGCGTTTTCCTACACATTGCCCATTTCACAATTTTCAAACATATTGTGATATGTTGAAATGAAGTTTACCTTTTCATAATTTTTATGCTTGTCAAATTCTGTGTGTTACACAGAACATTGTTTTGCAATGTTGTCATGTTAAATGTATTTTGGTGTGTGGATATGCCATTTCTTTTTTCTTTTCTCTTATTTCCTTATCTAAATAATAGCATATCAACACAGCATTCGAGAATCTGACTGGCATATGTGGCCAAATGGTTAGAACTATAATGAAGACTTTTCTTGAAAACACTTTTCTCCTAAGCTAAAAAGGATAAAGAAATACAAAATTATATAAATGGTTTTTTTTACTTTTTATAATTTATTGATTTCATTTTCATTTCAATCTTCTTCATACTCAAACCATCAAAAATTGCACACAGAATAGACAGAGAATGGTAAAATACAGTAAGATCATCATTTGCACATAAAATTAATTAAAAATAACCACGTATACAGTACCGGAAAATATGCACTTGGGATAGCATAATAAACCAGGAGTACCAGGGATAGCCCCAAAAAGCCTTTAAAAGAGCTTAATTCCATTGGGTGCCTTTAATGCAGAAAAAACAAAACAGAGGAGCCCCCCCCCCCAAACAGAACCTTGCCCCCTCAGCCCCCCCCCCCCAAAATGAACTGACGTTTTTGTAAGCCGTGTCTATGGAGAAGGCCCCAAATTTTGCCTCCCTCAAAAAAGCCGTGGCAACCCCTTCATCCCCCCCCCCCATTTGCAAATGTCTGGTTACGCCACTGGTTGATACTATTCCTCAAATACCAGAACGAGTGCTGTATGAACCTTCACTTTCAGTCATGATAGACACAAAGAGAAAACAATGGTATGAATATCAACTTCTGAAGCGCTTATTCAGTGATGACCATTTCCCTCCTATATGTCTTTGCCCAATGCATTTTCAGTTGCGATTACTACTTCCAGAATATTTGGGGTTTAGACAATCTTTTCCTCAACGAACTTGTTGCATAGTAGTTAGTACTTCCCAATATAGTTCCTGATCGACCGGAAGATGAAGGCTGCGATGCAACTGTATCCCTGTTCAATGGTCTTTGGAATCCTTACGCTACAGGTTACCGCTTTCCACTAAAGGTTGGCACCACAGCTTGTGGACATTCACTCGAGAACATGGACAAGAACCATTCTCAGATGATGACGAAGAGCTTGAAGATCAAATAGAAATATGTGGTCGATCTCATCAAGTGCAAACAAAACAGTGTTTTCATGCACATTTCGTGATGAGGATAATGTGAAATTGTACTTCCTGTTAGATGCTTCAAGAATTTCACAATTACAACTGAAAACAATCAAGACACCAAGCTGAAAATTGGTAAAATTAAAAAAAGCTTTAAACACAAAGAAATTAAAAAAAAAAAAAAAAAAAAAAATCATTTTAATTCGAATAATTTTGTAATGCCGGAATTAAAAAAAAATGACACCTCATTTGACTTTTAATCTGTCTGATTGCTAAATAGGAAGGAATTATGTTTCATTTTTTAATGGCGGACGTGGCCATTTTGAAGACATCAAGGTGCACTCATAACTTTACAACAACCATCTTAATATATTTTTATACTATAATTATAAACATAACACCATTACTTGATGTCCTCGTGTCAAAACGCCCATGGCACTTTTTGGCCATTTTCAGGTAATGAGAACTTTTGAAACTGGTTTCACTAGGATTTTAATCTGCTGCTTCATTTCCTAAGTTTCTTTAGTTATGACTTGGCAACTTAGCAACTTTGCTTAGAACTTTTGTAACATCTGTTGGGAGGTAAAAGGAGGGCAGTACACAATTTAAGCATATTAGCACATTTTTTGAAGATCGCCCATTTTCAAAATTTGATATTTTGCCATTTACTTTTTGGTAATTGTCATTTAATTACCTTAAAATAGCTATAACCACCCAATTAAACCAAATAAATAGATTTAAAAATCACACTTCTTATAAAACTATTTGTTATTTATAGAGGATAATAATTGGGATTCAGGTTTGAATTAATGGGGCTCAAAAGTGTTTACCCCCACCTACCCCTAAAACATGGTCACCCAAAAATCGCCCAATTGGGGCATACAGTAAAATGATAAAATCGACTGTAGCAAATCTTTTTGCCCTGATTTCAGACATTTTTATTATCCAAACCCAATTTATCTTGACATGCTCTAACGGAAAACATGGCTTCATCTTTCTAGTAGGTGAGTGCAGTACCAAAACTAGAGCACTTACAGAGATTTAGTCCCATACTACCTAACATCATAACATTTCACTCAACAAAATTCAAGAAGGAACCTTTATATTCTCACCACAAGGAAGTGACCACATAATCAGTGCAATTTTGGAGCTCCAAAAATCTGTGTTAAATATTGAGGGTGCAAGATTCGGAAGACCACACTTTACCAAATGACTCAATTTTCAGGTGAAAGCACTTCCAACAACCAACACCAAAGCGTCCCACGTGGCCCCAAACAAACTTTCAAACATTCAAACAAATCATATTCAAAATATATTCAAACTTTTCCATGGGACCCTAATGCACTTCCATTTCATTTCAAACTTACCCGCCTCCTGCGTTACTCCTAGCTGAGACTAATAAAAAATGCTGTCGTTGATTAATTTCGACTTGCCAGACTACCCATAATCCTTCACGAGTTTGGTCATCGCAATGCAAAAATGCGAATTTGCTGCAAACTTAACCATATTTTACAAATTCTAGAGGGTGTCACGAAATATATGTCAACCGTTTGATATGAAATATG
>JAMKCH010020229.1:0-67811 GCA_023653785.1 Ophioderma brevispina
CATTGCCTTATAATGAGAAGTACTGACAGGTTGAACAGAATAAGGTTGTCAAAACTTATACACAAAAGGCCCTAAAATAGCATGAAATGACAGGGTATCCCCCAGGTCCAATTAGTTAAGCCTATGAATCACTGAATGGTCTTACTCGGCCAATATTTGACATATTTCTTTTGATGAATAATGAATGGGTACCTTGCTTTCCAGAGAGGAAACAAAAGAAAATGTAAAATGAAATGTTTCCACCGTGCACTTATTCACTAGGTGAAGATTACA
This sequence comes from Ophioderma brevispina, assembly GCA_023653785.1. NCBI lineage: Eukaryota > Metazoa > Echinodermata > Ophiuroidea > Amphilepidida > Ophiodermatidae > Ophioderma > Ophioderma brevispina. Next base: position 274 of record JAMKCH010020229.1, read on the forward strand.
TTTGATTCATAGATGTCACCTCGTTTCAAAATACACTCGTTTTCAAGTACTTGTTTCTGTATGCAATTAAGAGTATTACTACTGCATACTATCAAATGGCATATTTGAGGAGTCAAAAGCATGTGTTGTTACACAACACATGCCGTCATACCATTGTTTATGCCTGCTGTGATGTTGAGAACACATCCAATGTATGTCACCTTGGAGATATCAGATCATTAAACCAGTAAATCAAGAAATGAACTATGAAAGAAAATAAGAGAAATCCAATCCACCAGTTTTGTTGGTATGACGACACTTCCCGGAACAAAAAAGACCAGATAACGAGTTCACATGGACATATGGGTCATTGAACTTTTGAGCCAGAACTTGGAAGAATGAGCAATGGGTGCCCCTGTACCATAATGGCTGTGGTTTGTTGTCTATAAGCTAAAGTGTTACTGACATCCATAAACACCTATACACTGCATACAAATTTTAACACCAAGCATGCAAACAGTAACTGACAAGATGGCATTTGTCTTTTCGGGGGCGAGAAAGCCAAAATTAAATTGTCTAAAAACTCAAGTGGCTTTGGCATCTTTCCAAATTCAGTAGATTTTAACCTCTTGTGCCTCAAAAACGCTTAGTTGGGGACATTTAGCCATGAATATAACAAACCCTAATCATAAGCTGCAGTGATTCATTTACAGAGCTGATTTTTAAAAGACAAGTTAATGTCATTATAGTAAATCAAGAATGAGCATCATGCAGAATTTGACCATGCTTAATACACACACTTACAACTCACTCAAAATGTCAATATACTCATCATCAACATCATATCAAAGGTAATGAACTCGGAAAGAAGCCGGTTGTAGGATGCATTGAGACTAAGAGCTTGATGGAGGTGTGGAGGAGGAGGATGTTACAATGTCAATGTCAGGCCCATAGAAATAGGAGCTGGTTTATTCCTTGATGCTAGCTTAAGTCACGAAGACTAACTACTTGTCTGAGGAGTGATTAAGTTCTTGATGTTCTCTGGAGGGATGAATTTGGGAGTAGGGCTGATTGGTTTGGTTAGACTCTGTTGTATTGGATTGCAAATGACAGTATAACTGTTAAATGTTGTTTGGAGCATGTAGTAGAATGAGTGGGGTTTGAGAGGGATGTGGTGGGATCTAGGGTGAGGTGAATTGCCCCATGTTTGGTGTAACGAGGGCTAGAGATATTCATAGGGTTATGGTGAATTTCTAAGTATATTGTTTTGGGATACACCATGGGTCTGGAAATGGGAGTTTTGTGGCAAGAGTTTTGTTCCACTGCATCAGTAAAACATTTTATCTTACATTTTAAGTATAATTATTCAGAGGACCTGGGTGGATGATTTGTACCACCTTAGGAAACAGTGTGCTACATAACACTGGTCTGAATCTAGGCTGAGCATGGCAATGGTAAGGCATTAGCCTTAAGGGCAAGAGGTCCCAACATTTCATGTTGGGGCCATTGAATGCATTTTAAAAGCAAGTAGTGTGTCTAAATTCTGGATCTGTTGTTTATTAAATTAGATTTGTATTCTTCTGATTGGTGTTATTGGATATAGCCACAAAAAATACCTTTGCATTCGGAAGATTGTTAAAAGGTTTTGGTCCCATATACACAGTTTAGGGCACAAAAATACAGCCCCAACCACTCTATTTGATAACCACAAGTTAATTGCTGTTATGGTCTGTATCAAATGACTGTCACTTTGCTAGCTTGAATTTATTCAAGTGGATGACTTAGTCAAGTTCTTATTCAAGATAAAATCCTTCGCATGTCTTAGCGATGTGGTAGAAGCCTGAATGTGGTGTTATCCTATCATCTTTGTGTATGAGATGTACTGCTGGTCTGCTGGGGGACTGTGTGTTGGAAGGCCTCAGCTGTGCTAACATCTGTTGTTTGAGCTGCTACAGGGGGTACTGCACTGCTCCTGTGTAAAAGAAACAAAGGAGGGGAAGGAAACTTTAGTGGATATGGAAGATAACTTGCAAGTTAACTTACAAGAGATCCTTTCATGGTAGGTATGATATCACAGACACGGTCTGGTGATGTGGAAGTATAATAGTAAAGTAATAAGTTTTGAGGCATACACAATGGTGATGACTTAAAATGGGGTTGACCAGTAGTAACTTGGATTTGGAACCATGATCAACATTACCAACATGACCTATTTGCGGGTAGTGTACCACTTAACAGGGTGAACCATATACTTACATGGGCCAGTGGACCAGTTCCAACATGTAATAACCCCTATTGGACTGCATTACTTACTTTTCAAGTCTTGGACTTTACAATCGAGAAAATTTGTTTTGCCTTCCTTCAAAAGCAATTCTACCCCTGAATATCAGAGTACCAATAGTTGCAAGACTTGTATTGTCTGAAGATGTCAAGGCTTTGCAGTGTGGAATATGGATCACTGTGACAACACACTCTCAAATAGCTGTGTAAAAGCTCTGACACCACCTCAACTATGTACTAGATGGATGAAGTATATAGTATCTGAACAAGCACATCTATTCATATAAAATTAGTTTGTTCACTTATACAAGCGGTGGGTTTTGAATTTGTTAAAGTTTCCTTGGTCATGCTACACATTTAGTGCTCCATGTGACAGCACTTAAAATACTCTACATCACTTGGTTTACAAACCCTTTCAAAAAATGTAATCATATGAAGTGAGTTATGTTTATTTACCATAAACCTAAACAATTGCACCTCCATTACTCCCTGTTCACAATATACTCTCCCTGCTGAACTTTTGCAAACATTTTTTAAAAGCCTGACAACTTTGCTGCAGGTAGCGGTGATAGCATTCGAAGGAAAGTCCTCCAATGTTTACCTCATCATCCAGCACAAGAGGACAATGTCCTGCTTGAAGTTCACTCCACTGTTAGGGTCAAAGGTTAATTAACCAAGGCATTTTGATTTGTTGTATGATCTCGGGATAACATCTATCTACAACATATCATAGTACTAGACCACAACACTCATCCACCACACACAGTCCAGCCACTGTATAATGTACATGTATTAACACGAATGAACCTTAAGGTCCTGGTATCATCCATCTCCTCTAAAAACCAGGGGGCATATCTTTGAATCACTAGTGAATGGAAGTTTCTGAATGGCACCAATGAAGATTGAGACTATGCTACAACTGATCAAATGCCTTGTACAAGGCCCAGGCAAGACAACATAGTAACAGTTTTTGATGAAGTAGGGTGTCCAAGTTTGTGGTGGTGTGAGTTGTTAACAGAGTCTGTCTACAAGGAGCTAAGTTGTCAAATTATGTGTTACCTCTGGCTACTACAATGTGCTGAAGTGCCTTCAAAACCACACAAATTCAAACCCGAATTATTACATGGACTAAAGTCTGATGAAATAGGATCAGCATAAAGGCATAATCTTGTTTTGACTAAGGTGACTACCATTCCACTTCCTTGTCCTTTTAACTTCTATTTTGTTTCATCTAGTTTCAACTCATTTCTTTTTACAGAGAACCCCCACAACACGAAGTTCTTTTGCGGGAATCGAATTAAACAAGTCTGCAGCAAACAAAGGATGGCAAAGAGATCTTGAGGAAAGAAATCCCCCCCACCGTCAATTTTTCTGTAATTTGAGATTCGGGACGCCCAAAGCTGGGGAGTGGTTTAAAGGTGTGGGTGTTCCAAATTTATGAATTTACGCTTCGCTAATTAGTACAAAAAGGACATTCTCAAGTAGCCCCTTCTAACTTTATGCACAGGAATGCTGTGGGTTTTTTTTTGTTCTCCAGAAGAATGGATTTGGAGGCTGAATTTGTAGATTATAACAGGAAAGTAAGCGTTTTCATGAGATATCCAAATCCGAACAATTTTTGGTTTTAAAACTGAGGGCTTATGATTGGAACATACACCTTCAGGCGGGTACCCAATTACAAACCTCCTCCCAATGTACTCATCAAAGTTAAGATTTTGGGATTACCAAGAAAAGTTAAATTTTCCTCTTATACCAGTGAAATTGTAGGCCCGGAAATGTTCTGTTGATATATGATAACAAAATGTCTCCGAAATGTAGTCGAACAACATATTCAACACACCTTCTATGGGCCAATTCATTGGACATTTAGCTTTACTATCTAATGTAGATAATGGATGGAAAGCTTTCTCAAAAACACTGACATATGATTTGGTTTGGGTGATATGCTTCCATGTAAGGGAGAAAGAAAATTATCATTATGGAAAAAATGAGACCATTATCGGTTCACCCACCTTTAAATGGGTGATGAGGTAAATCACGCTCCCACCAGTGGTCTATGAGTATTGTAATAAATCTTGCTTTGAATTATGGACATGAATACTGGAATCAATTGAAATTAAAAACTATAGAATTTTCATGCCTCAATGATACCTTCCCACACAAGAGAAAAAATACAACCGATAATTTTGCGGTGCATTATTTAGTTTTCAGGATTTGCGGTGGATTTTACGGGAGGCACACCCCTTCTGGTGCCAGTGACTTGCATAGGCGGATTTAGGGGGGGCGCACCGGCGCGCACCCCCCTATTTTTGCAGAGAAAGGGCGCCGGGTGCCGTAGATGTTAAGAGAAAAAATGCTTTGTTGACGCCAGGGAGCCTGTAATTAGGAAAAGGACCTTTTGTGTTTGTGGCGCCCTTGCCGACCACAATTTGTAAAAATCGCTCCTCGCCGGGTATACCCAACTTGTTCACGGTTGAAATTCTGAAGAGCAGGGGGTACTCTTCTCTGTGAATTGTTTCTTTGTTATGTTGTTTGGTGTTATGGTTGCCATAAAAAAATATTATGGTTTTTTTTTTAAAAATATTAATTAACCAAGTGAAAAAAAATTGGAGGTCTTGACACGGCGAGCCGGAAAAGTTTTAAAAGCGAATAGTGACTGGGCCCCCCCCCTTATTGAGAATTCAGGATCCGCCCCTTGACTTGTGCTTTGACTCCACCAGGCTAGCCCACTGTGTTGCCAACCTTAATTTTTTTATGTTCTCATCTCTTTATATTTTGTACAATATTTTTTGTGTATTTTTGACAAATGTTTTAATAAATAAAAATGCTTTAAGTCTTTTGATTCACACATTGCGCCCCAATTAAGAAGTCCTTATCCTAAATGTTCAAAGGCATTTTCCTTAATCTCCAATTACAAACATAATAGTAGCCTATAAAGTGTTGCAATACGAACACCTACTGTATAAGTGGAAAATTTTAGCTGGGGTTTTATTTGCGCGAAATTAGCGAGTGACCTAAGAATGCGAAATAAATATACACAAAAATACCTTTTCCAATAGATTGTGTTACGTATGTCAATACGTGTGAAATTAAAATTCTCGGCATTTGGCAAACTGTAAAATCGCGAAAATATTGCACGTGGAAATTCACTATACCAGTATCCATTATTAACACACAAAAAGAACCCAACTTGCATTGCCAATAAGCCTGAAATTATGCTTTTCAAAAGTTAACTCCATACTCTTAACAAGTATATGCAACAAAACCCAGAGTGTGTTTTTGAACAATCCCTTAATACGCTGCATGTGCAATGGCCTTATTTTACTGAACTAAAACACATATCAATACTTTAGGGATTAAAAAAAAATGTCAAGAAAGTGTACATAAATCAAGTGGGTATTTTGTGTACATAATAGGATTTTTAGGGCCCCCCCCCCCGCCCCCCCCCCCCCCCATCATGAGGTGAAAATTTCCCCCAAACTGGGCTAGAGTCACTACACCCTATGGCACCAAATCAGACCCTGGCAGCAAAATGATTCTACAGCCATAGAGTGCATTATGTCAAAGGCTTGTTCCAATTGAAAACTTGAATCGGCAGGTGATCTACACCTCTAACTTCTTGCAAGCTTGAAAACAGTGTCCAAAGTGGTCTTTTGAAAATCATTTTTTTAAAGTAATTGTTTATAATTGATGGAGCATTGGTGATATGTAGAGGGTTGGCTGTGTCAAGAAATTAAACAATGGGAATTCTCAGATGCTCATTTTGGGATATACTTGAAAACACAGCAGATGTTAAATCGATACAAGCAGGCTTGTAAAACATCCTAACGCACAATGTGCAGTTGCCCTCATTACTCAACATAGTTGCGATAAGTGATTTTCCCATGCCCCAAGCTCTCACTTCAATAAAACTTATTTAAAAAAAACGAAAAAACTAAAAAATTTAAACAAAACACACATTGTCCCTCCATTGGATGGTGATGACCAACACGGGGGAACTACGGAATGTCATCACTTGAATATGGAAAACACTGGCAACCAAAAAGTTAAATGAACTTTGTCTGCTTTCAGGGTACAAGTACTGTAGTGTCACTGTGTAGCACGATGGTAAATGCCAGAGTTTTGTGACAGTGAACGGGGGCGTTGGAAAACTGAACTAGAATGGAGAAAAGCAGGTGGTAGTAGCATATTATCAACAAAAGCTGTTTAGATTATAAGGTAATTGGGTTTGTTATGCGATATACCTTGTTGTGAGGGAATTGTACTAACACACAAGAGGGGTAGCAAGACCATCTCTGTGCAGCGACCAGCGACATCACTACAAGTGTACTGTGTTTTGGTTATAATTGTAATGTTTGTTATTTATGAAGTTGAGTTGAGATGCCTGTTTAAGAAAATAAGGGGATTCAGGGGTAAAATGTAGAACTTGCTACAGAGAAATGGCAAGAAAAGCTTTTATAATAGAGACAGCGGTCCCAAATATGTCATCCGATTATGTGGGTCAAAGAATAAAAGAGCAATATAATGACTAAGTGACAGTGAATTGAACTTTGACCTCCCATCTGTTATCTACATAATAAGGCCCCCTGGTATCAATGTATGAGCATAACAAGTATGAATTGATCCATCAAGCAGTGCACTAAAAAGCTACAGAAGTTGAATGAAAAAATGCCAACCCGAAGGTTGTATCTAGAGGCGTATTATGACCGTAATGACCTCTGCGAAACTTTGACCTTCATCTGTTCCCCATAAGACCCCTGGTCTAATGGTCCTTGTTCAAGTAGGAATTGATCCATTGTGACAAGAAAAAGTGAAAAAGTGTCAAACTAAAAATACCAAACACACACACAAATCAGCCGACTAGGTCTTTTCGATTGATGATGACCTCGAAAAGGGGGTCCATATGCGATTTAGAACGTCAACTTGATGTTAGCGAGGGCTCCTAACAGGTAATATCAGTAATGAGCAAATCAGACGGTATTGGACAAAAGGGTGGTGGTCCTTTGGGGAGTTAACATTAAAGGCATTCATGAAACTGAAAGAGTAGCAGTATCAAGTACATGGACCACCAAAAAAAAAAATGACTATTTTAACACAGAGAGGCTATTAAAAAACTGAGTGAAATCTCATGCCTAAAGCTAAAGCCCCAAAAATTAGTCCATAAGAAAGCCTACAATTGTCTTGTGTATACACACAGTATTCCTAGGTTGAGTGCAGGAATAGAGGCCAAGCAAATTGCACCTGGCCCGCGAATGATTTTTTCACCTTTTGAGGTCCTAACTAACCTGTCTACTTTATTCTGACTGTTTCCCATTCGAGAGTTGTTACCATGGTTTAACAAAACATTGTGTCTAATTTGTGATGGGATAAGAGTTTTCTGAAACTGTGGTGGGCTAGAGAAGTACCATTATAAATCTGCTAGCTATGTACTTTTCACTCCACATTCCTATGAAAGCCCAATGCTACAGCCTGTCTAAAAAAAAAAAATGTTACAATAAAAAACCGGATTTTTTTCAATATATATCTCAATCTATAATTAAGTCGTATTGTACATCACATTAAAGAGAAAATACCAGGCTTTGCCAGGATTTTTGGTTTCATCTCATTGGCTTGTTTCAATAAGGAAATAACTCCAGGTTACTGTGGAACACAAAATCGAGTAGTTGGTGCCACTTTCTGGTTGAGTGAAAATGGTGAATGAATTTGTTTGAAACATAAGTTATTCACACTTGAGAAGATATTAACATCTTAAAAAGATAACTTCATAAGGAAACTCAAAAGTACTAAGGGTGGGGAAGTTATATGACAGTAAAGTTCTGCTTAAAGGTTCCAGGACACGACGTAGACATTTCTTAATTCTTACATTTTTCGTACCTCAAACCAGTCTGATCATATCGCAACACAGATTTTAAGTGAAACCTCGGGGAAGGAAAAGTGTTAAATTTTCAAGGATAAAATACCCAAACTGACAGGGTCCTCTCCTGTTTTAGCGGAACGGTATCAAGATGCTGGAGTTGGATTGACCCCGTTCGTTAATGAAGTCAGAGTTAACAAGTGATAAACAAGTTCACACAATGCACGTGGGCTTACCGCACCGCACACTCCAAATATCTCTCCTTGTGGTTTCTTGGTTGAGAGAACTTGAAATAAGCTATTTGTTCTGATTCTCCTTGCTCGGTACGGTCGGGCCGCTGGTGCACCGTCGACAATACAGCAACAGTATTATGTCAATTTAAGGCACCAAATCAAGAAAAATTAGCCATATGATAAAACACGTACGACGAATATACCGCGAGAAGTCAAAATGTTGTAAGTAGCAAGAAAAAAGGGCCACGCGCACGTCCGTAACACGATGACGATCATGATGCGTTACGCGTTACGCGTATTTGTAAGCGGGGCGTCACTCAGGGGTCATCGCTTGCCGGCGATAATCACTTTCGTTTGGAATTTCTGGTCAAAGCTTGTCCACAAAACCACAGATATTATGCCCAATTTTTATCAAAGATACGGTTTCTCAATTACGGCTTCATGAAGATTTTACATGATACCAAAATATATGAAAATGAACACCATTTGGTGGGGTGGTATTTATAAGTATGTTTTAAGCATTGTCCATGGACCTTTACGAAGATAAAAGTGGATGAAAATCGACCATATTTCTTTGGTAGAAGAGAACCATGAGCTACAGCCGGCCGGTACAACAAACTGTAGGGGGTTTTATGGTCTTGACAGTATCATGAACGCAAATTCCTACCACCACATTGAACTGGGATTCCAAATTCACATTTTTGTGAACTTCAAATAATTAGTAAATGAAACAAAGATAGTGCAATATTCTAACCCATTTATTTGGATTGGGAGTGTTTATTTGGTTGCAAAGTAAGTCCTTCTGGCAGGATTTTAACAGATACCAATTTTGAAATAAATTCAAGTTACATTTCATGACGTGCAATTAAACTATTGTATTGTTTAATGATTTATGAAAGATGATTATTATCATTGAACTGATTATGTTGACTATTAAAACTTGTAGCTCAAAAAATTTTTAAAAAAAAAAAAACTAAGATATTTTGTTTACTTAACTGGTTTTGTTTTCTCTGGTCAAGTTGCAATCTTTTGTTTTGAGGTTTTAGACAGCATGGCATAACTGGACGAAGCAACTCTGCCCATGCATAAAAGTGGCACAAAAGATTTTGGTGTATTGTATCGCAATTAAAATTGATTATATCTCTGGATTGCAAAAGCAATAAGTATGAAACAAAACACCATTGGAAAGCCTGGACTTTGTTCTTTAATACTTAGCCAAGTAGCAAGACCACACGCCTTATTTGAAACTTCCTATTAACACCATTCTTCGTTCTGATTGTTTACCATTTTTTAGACAGGCTGTATAAACACTTTCATCCATGCAATTTGAAATCTTTGCAAAAGGGTTTATTCAAGTGCACGCAAGTATTATGGTATTACTCCCTTCACCCTGAGACGCAACCCTGTAGCCTTAGAGGACTTGAAACCATACAGTCAAAAGTTGCACCAAAATTGTCACAAGGTTATAATACTTGTTAGCAATATATTCAACCAGTTCAAGACATTCAGGGTTCAACAAAAATGAATACACAGTACTATCAGTACAAACATGTACAGTCTGTTTATAGAAATAAGGAGTTACTTGGCGAGTTAGTTTAGGGTAGAGTTGAGCGCAGAGGCCGTTACGCATTGATTTATGCGGGGGTGCGGGACATCAACAAGGGGACTCAACCCCCTTTAATAAACTGGTTTTGAAACTTTTGAACAGTTCATCACCAAAAGTGGTGGACGTCCTGTTAAAATTTCTCTAAAGTTTTTGACCTTGTTATCTAAAAGTGGCATTGTGGAATTGGGGGGGGGTGACCCCCACGTATGGGCCTCGTTGAGTGTTTAATGTGCAACTTTTCGTTTGGGGGTTTTGCGTCTATGGGCGTGTCGGATCTCAGCATTTTTGCACGCTTTTTACAAGCGAGGTCTTAAATGAAAGAGACCTAGGAAAGACCTAGGCAACAAAATATGTATACTTTCAAAAAACAATACTGATCAAAAACATGCCAAGATACTTTTTTGTTGCCCAACTTGATACTATCATTAGATTACAACATGCCTTGTCTGGTCTTGGATAAGGGTTCTAGATAATGCAGAAAGGCTTCAATCATTTGGCATATATCCAGAGACACCATTTGTTTTAAATCCTTGTATTATCTTTCCTCACAAAAAGCATTTGGAAAGGACAAAAAAGACAAGGGATTGTGGTGCCATCCTGTACAGTTAATCCATAAGAATTTCCCAATGAATAGACTCCACACGATTGTTCCGCCCAGGACTCGTTCATGACAAACCCTTTAGGAGAGTGTGGGAGAGACTCTACTTACAGGCTCCATATCCTCATCTTCAGGGCATTGTTCATTGACCCGTCATAAATGTTACTAATAAACTGACCCCGGTGTTGTATATTCTTGGTGAATCATCTGAAGAAACATTATTGGTCAGTTTCTTTGATGACCAGCTGGAAAAAAGGAGGGAGTGAACATATACAGTGTCGCCCTAAAATGGGAATGTTTAATTGGTCCTTACAATTTTGCTGATAAACCCTTTCAAAACCTTAATAAAGAGATTGCATTTGTAAAGGGGTGGAGGGAGGGTAGACAGAGTTGTTTTTGCAGTTTAAAAATTTGTTGGCAACTTTTTGATTACACATAGATGACATTCCTTACTCTCTAACCCCAATCCAGGCTTTGTTTTTGTTACTGACTGCATAATATAGAATTATTTTTTCCCTCTGATTTCATCAGATTTCCTCAAATGAGCATGATTTTCCGATTTCCTGGTGAGGGGAAAATCAAAGGGATGGGCCTAACATGTTAGGTTTTATTTATTCCAATTTGGGAAGTAAATACTAGAGCTGTATTCAAGAAAAAAAGCCTTAGAGGTTTAATAGGTTGGTTAGGAGTGAATCTGTGATCATTGACTTTAAGAAAACCAAAAGTAGCACTGATATAAAACATTTCTACATGGGCAGGACTTGAATGATCCTAATCACATTTTGGTGTGAACTCCTCATAAAACAGTTATGTTAATCAAAATTTCTTTGAAACGTGGGGCTTTAAAAAAATTAGTCCGAGAATGAGAAGTGAAAAAACAAAGAATTCTTTCAACGGGAGGTTAAAGATGACGGTACTACCACATAGACCGTTTCTTTAAAGCTGTGCAGTTAGGGTGTTTTTATGTTGTGTTATACAGGGGGCCTAAAAAAAGGGAACCTTTGCTATTGAGAAACAAATTATTCAACAGTAGCAATATTATGCAGTCAATAAAAAGCGTATTTACAAACTGTGAAAAAAATAGAAAGGCGCAAAATGTACCTAATCTCCTGACACTGGGTGATTTTTGAAAGGAAAAACCACCCAAAATTTCATAAATCGGCTTGGCAAGTAGTCTAACTTTGACAAAACAAGTTCTAAAACCCAAAAAAATCACAACAACTGAGCAACTAAGAGCTACTAAGAGTTTTTTTGAGCATGCCTATATCCTTATCCTCCTTATAAATAATAATACCATATCAATGACAAGTTTATTATCAACAAGCTTGATATTTGGGTTCAGAATTGGAAGTCGCAACTAATACTCTTTAAAAATTACATTTAAAACCCAATTTCAACCCAACATTTTGTTTTGTAAACCACCCTGTTAGAGAATGCCAGCCTTTATTTTTCACCTTATGAAAGTCCACTTGGTGAATGGCCTTCTGGAGGTCTGTGATTCCATTACCAAATAGCAATGTCATTTCATGAGAGGGGGTGGGTTATCCTACCGGGGTAGGGCAGACTGAATGATCGGAAAACAGGCCATTTGTTAATACAACCAAGGAAATTCAGCATGCGTGGGCAACTACCAAACCCCTTCTAATTTGAACATAATTAAAAGTTTAGGTATTGTTTATTTTTAATGGGATTGGATTTGACAGTCGTCAGCTGGGTCACTAGGGTTTATCCTGTAAAGATCAGAAATTTATTGGAACAGAATCATGTGTTGTTACTGTTCTAGTAATCCACCAAGAAAACACATATGAAAAATTAACCAATGTAAGAAATTAGGCCTTGCAAGGTACCAAAGCTTCAGTGTTTTACTGTTCTATCCACAGGTCCACACAACAATTAAAATTACCCAAAACCATTCCTAACAAAGAATGCTTTGGTCATAATTAGGCCACAGCTTCCAATTGGGAGTTTATGATCTTCTCCACTACATGATTAAGGGATTTAAGTGCGGGTAATCATTAATTTCCTGAAAATGACTGTCCCTTGCCCAGGGGCCAAATGCTTGATGGGACACTAAAACCTTTTATGAAGGAATCGTCAAACAAAAGCCTTGAGAGTTAAAGGGGTATATTCCCCCTACTCAAAAACATGAAAATTAACATCACCCCAGTTAATGAATGTAATTTATTTTTTAACATTTCCCAGAGCATTTTTGTAACCGGTGTGTGAAATTTACGGAAAACTGGAAATTCGGAAGTCTTACAATTCATAAAGATTATTTTCGGTGGCCCTATTTGTGAACACGTTAGATTTACCACAATATACCACACCTTCCATCTGAAATCACCCATAGACAACAAAATACCGACATTTACTGTGAAAGCCATTTGACCAATTAGGAGGCCCCCTAATAAGCACCCTACAGAATGTTACAAGTGAATACTTGTAAGGCGTCCTTTTGAATGTACCTGTCAACTAATTGAAAACAAAAAAGCCATTATGGTTAGGATTATGATGATTCTGGCTTCAAATAAACTGCATTTTAAGTGTGATTTGAGTAAACTTTCCACATTGAATTTCATTTTGCATCATAAGAGGCCCCCTATAATGACCGAATATATGGACCCCTTTGCTCAAAAATGTAAATAAACACAGCACTATTATCAAATGATTCAAAGATCATATAGTAGAATATAAGATAAACAGATATTATCTGTTAAAAATAAACACTAGTCCTTTAAACCAAGTTTTGATTGTCAATTGACTTATCAGTCATTTGATTTGATCCTTAAAATCCTTTAAGATGTGTACCACTACCTTTTGAAACAAAATAAATGAACACATGAGAGATATTGCTACCTATAAGCTACAAAATCCCTCATCTAATGGGATTTTTAATGAAGATCCTAATCCACATTTATGACAATAATATAGATGCAGATTAACATGGATTAAACTAACACCACTTGATCTGGATAAGGAATGCACAAAGACATATGGGCCGACTCGCCGAAATGGCTGAAAACCTCCCAGTGGGACAGTACATATATGAACCCCATGGTAGAGGTTTATCTACCTCTGTGATGACATGGTTCGCTAAGGTAATTCTTCACACCCCAATTTCAAATGTGTGTTAAGCCATGACGGTTCGGTGCAGCAGATTATTAGATTCAGTGGGCAATAGTTTGGGACTCTGGACATAGTTCTACAATGCCTATGGATGCAAGGCAACACTTTGCAAATGTGGATTAATCCCACATTATTGCAGACTTAGAAATATTTGAAAATACCTGATGGGTGCTTTGCAAGAGAAGATTAATCCCGATATAGCGTGGAAACAAGAATATCAAAATGTTCTTCTCTAAGCTAAATGCCAAGTCACTACAGAATCTTAAGTTCCCATACAAAAACGATTACCCCAGAAAGGTGGTAGTATCAGCTCGACAAATATCCAAACCAACATTGAAAACATACAAAGTGTATTTACAAAAACCATAAAGCTCTTTGTTCGGCACTACATTAAACTTAGAAGGAAAGAAGCTCTAGAGCTCAGACAATGTTGAGCATTTAATATACCAATGATGCTGCTCAAATTGACTGATGAGAGCGGTTAAATAAAAAGTGCAAAGACTTTGGAATGTTACCTTTATGCAAAGTCATCTGGCGATGTGATGTACTTTATCAACTCAACTATAAAGATTTTACAAATCCCAAATATCCCATCTACTATATAGATATTTAACAAATTTTCATAAACCCAAAATGGTCATTTGGATTATTGTCTTTAACCACAATACTCAAAAGTCAAAAAGGTCATGTTACACAGTAAATAGACTTGTTCTTGGGATTGAGGTTGTGGTGATGCTAGCTCTTTGGGCAAGGGGTCCAGTGGACAATCATGTACTTTATTCAATTAATGTAATGAAGGAACATGAGGTCAGTGGACTGGTAATGCAACCTGTCTGGTAGAAAGGGGGTGTATCGATGTACGGAAGGCAGGGTAAAAGATGGGATAATCTGGTCAGTATACAGAAGGAGGGGTAAAACTTTTCAAAAAGAGTTACGGTTCTTCATTCACATAATTTATGCAGTGAAATAAAACCAGAAGCCTTTTTGGGTTTGGGCTTAGCGCAAGTGTTATGTTTCCACAAGTTTAGAGCGTATGTCAAGGATGCCATCCACTGGATGTGCATCTGAAAAATGTCCAAGTATTACTATGTGTACCCAGCAGGAAAACAAGGCTACCAAGTATGGTGAGCCAAATATTAGACTGAACCTCACTTAAACCATGAAAACGGGACATCTTTAAGGGGGCTTTTCGCATCCGATAGAAAATCTGACACTCCTAAGTTTGAATGGTCGGTAATAGAGTATGAAATCACCAGCTGTTGATGCTATCATGGATAAAGTTTTTTGTTGATAGTGTGAAAAAGGGCTATGAAATTTGCTACTGCAAAATGCAGGTCTTTTTAAAAATCACACTGTTTTAAAACTATGCATGCATTTTCTGAGAAATACTTCCTCCCTTATGATCTGTAAAAACCTCTTCTGAATCCTATAGCTTCTCTTTTTTTGATGGGTTGTAAGCAAACTCTTCTTAAGATAAGAAACCGTAGATGGACCAGATGCGAATAATACAGGCATTTCTAGATCACTCAAGTATTTCAAAGAGTGTTCAAATACAAATGGAGAGAGCTTTGAATATGGGTTAGAGCTATGGGGGTAAAGGTGGGGATAAAAGAGAGACGGTGTTAGGGGTGGCCTCTCCTTTGAGTTGTGAATAAGAAAGTTAGCGGTGAACTTGGGCAACTCTGTTCAAGAATAGAAATGAGAGTAAGGGTTACTACTGAGTTTACCAGTTGAGATGCCACTCTATCTTATTTAAGGCCATCAACAGTTCAAGTTTAACAATTTAACCTGTCCAGCAAATGTCTTTCATAAGACAGAATGGTGCATCTTAGGCCCAGGGGATATGTCAACAACTAGCACCATAGCCCAAAGGACTAGCAAAAAAATTTCACCCCCGTATGCTTTTCTTTTCCGTTCCTGCCCATTCACCACACCCACCGCCACCATGATGGGGATTTTCAAGGGACTAGGAACTCGGAACTCACACCTCCCACAGGAACGACAAACCCGGAAAATGAGAAATGACACACACAATACAATAGATCACTATTATGATGAAAACGGAAACAAAACTCAGTTTTCCTTCCATCTCCCATGAGCCCATCACTTGTTAAATTCCTTTAGAGTTGCAAACCTCCCATGTGATTCCAGTGGTATGCAAGTAGCCAGGCTTTGTTAACTTTTGTAGCCCTTACGGGTCTGAAGGGGTTAAGGTGTAAGTGCTACACCTGTGGCTTTACATAGGAGGGGTTACTCAGATTTGACCATGTAAAGCTATGGGTAGGTAAAAAGAAAATTATGGTATTTGAGTGTTATAAAAAGAAGGGGTGAAATGCAAAAAAAAATATTTTTTAAAATAAGGGAAAACAAAAAACAAAATAAAGTTAGAATGTAAAAGTTTGTATTGGTAATGGCTCCACCAAGGTTAGATATACTTGACTTAATGTTTAGCACAAATCAACCACCCCCAAAAAAAAATATTACAGGTGCTACTTAAACATGGTTACCTTGGTTGGTCAATTAAATTTGGGACATACTAGCAGATCATTTGTTGTAAAATTTCAGAATGGGATTTTCAGAAATGAGGAGCTCAGAGGGAAATTTTTCAATACACATTATGAAGAGTTTTGAGTCATTAACAGTTAACTCCCTTAACTTTCTTTCAAAACGTTCAGAGTGAGAATGATTGTATTAGTCAAAGTTCCAAAGGTCCTTTACACTGATGGGGATACAAATACAACAAAGTATTCTTAGTGATGCGTGTCTTTTCCAAATTAGGGTCATCAAGGTGCAAGATGAACTTTGGAAATTCTCTTCCCAAAATCACCCTTCCTGAAACTAATTTAACCTCAATCCCACAAACTCATCAAACTGGACCCAGTAAGTTTGTGTGGTCCTATTATAAACCAATATCCTTAAAGTTGGGCTCAATAGCTTCGTTTGGCGGTGATAGTCTGAGGGGCTGACCGGGACCTCAGGGATCCAGGTAAGGACTCACTTTCCATTAAGTAATAGAGAATCTATCTGTGGAAAGGCCCAAGGACACTTGTCTAAGCACCGGATGTCAATTCTACAAGGTACATATCTTTAGGATGAATCCCCCCAAAGGTTATCCTCATTGTTTTAGTCAGAGACAAAAGAAAAGTGTGCGATAAGATTTAAGTCACAACCACCCGGACAAATGAAGGAGCCTTATATCTTTTAATTAAGATAAGTGAATGTGTGTGCGGCAGCACGTCTAGACAACAGGACGATCATGACGAGAAAGAATGCGATTTTTACAGACGCGCACAGACGTGACCAGCACGTTGGTTCATTCAGTACCAAAGCCTTAAGGGAAAACCTTGCAGGCACTGACCACTACTGCCTGACCAGTTGGGTCAGTTGTTCAGCCCAGGACACTGAACACACCAAAGCGACTGATTATCATACACCACAATTGTATTGGGTTTAGCAGAGACACCTATGGTTCTAGAATATGCTGCATTATAGGAAATAGTACATGTGCACTTTTCAAAAGGACATAATATTGCCAACAAAGGAAAAACAAGTTGGTGACAAATGCACTGACTGGTTTATTACAATTCTATGGTCTTAATGGCAAGCGGTGGGATGCCAGTGCACTTGCATATTAAAATGGCTCTATATAAACAGTTTCTTAATGCCAAAAGTGCAGGGGGGGGTCATAAGCATTTTAAAGTTATTTCTTGAGGCAAAATATACCTTTCAATGTTTTCTTTTTAATAAAACAATGAATAAAATTATAATTATTAAAAAAGTTGAAGAATTGGGCTGTAGGCCATCTATTAAGCATGCTAAAATTGGTTTACTTAACAAAACAAATCCTACTTCTTTTTTAGTGTTAGGAATTTCCAATGTCAGTGAGGTGCTTTCCACGTAGCCCATGATGGTTTTAGGAATGTAGAACATTTAGAGAAGAATTTGAATGAGTGATTGCATTCATGTTTGGGGGATAATGCCCTTTGCATGGTTATAAGAATACCCTGTCTATTGTAATGATGAATCATTAGCTAATGTGTTTATTAGTCAATACTTTAGAGGATTTCTTTGTTTAGAACGGTATATTTAAAGAATTTAACAACCTGTTTTAATAACATTCAGTGGTGACAGAGTATATAATTATGTTTTTCTTTTTTAAAGCTGAAATTATAACAGAGTAAACTGACTTTGTCAATTATAACATTAAACCCTCCCGTCTTGAACAATACTCAAGACGAAAAGGACAAATTAATTGTGCATTTGTTTTTTTAGGATTTGGGCTATCACACTTTTGGCCTAATTTGGGACCAAAATGCTAATTTTGCACACACTGGGGCATTGGGTTCCATTTAGCAGTGTTTGAATACCCGGACGCTTTGGGTATTTTGTCTTCTGGCTTGATATTGCGCGTTGCAAAACACTGGAAATTACAGTGAATGCAGTATATGGCATTGGTTAAAATCACCACTGAATATAACCATACAACTTGCACAACTAAAGCACTGTAGATTAGTGACAGCTTAGTGAGATAATAGTAATGTGAAGGGGGTAATTAGTCAATACTCAGGATTGAATTGGGCATTTAAGCCTACCAGTTTAGTTAATGTCAAGTGAAGTTACCATTGTACTACACCTAAACCTGTACATGAGATTTCCCATTTCAGGATGAGATTTGGCCAAGATTACTGCTACTATCTGAATGCAGTAGTGTAATGATAGTCCTATCAAATTTGCCACTCTTGCCTGAAGCAGTTCTAATAGGGAGTCAAGGGTTTGGTTTGGCCTTGTCCAATGGGTACACACTCAATGAGTTATTAATGCCAAGAGGATGATGAACAGGGGCCAAATTGTCTCATACCAAGGAATTTAGAGGATAAGTGGCCAAGTCTTGTCCTTTTCAGTTCTTTTTTTACAGCTCAAGCCTTATGGTGTAATTATGACCTAATAGGCTCCTAATATCCTGTTATGTGCTTGAAATGTTGCTATGTGGGCAAGTTTCCTCAGAGGGGAAGCAAATCGAAGATTTTAAAGTTTTTGTTGTCAAGTGCCTATCCTCTGCTCACTATGTTTTGTATTAGCTACGTCGCCCCCGAAACCATTGGACCAAAATGAACTCATGAAAAGCTCTCATAAGAGCAAATAAAAACTATTATAAATGGACGTTAAAAATTATTGTGATGATTAATATTGCCCAAATCTATTAAACTGTCATTAAAGACCAAATCAGTGATTTGAAAAATATCGTAATTTGCAGGAATAGGCTTCAAAGTGTAAGGAAAGTCTGTTAGAATTTTCATAAGTTACATTTACAGCTGTAGAATTGAAAGAAGGGAAGAAAAAACGGCGTTTGCCCGAGATACGATTCGCCATTCAATACGGGTTGTAGTAAGTTGTTCCGTTGGACAGTAATGACTAAAAATCTCGATTCTGTCATTATTAGGTTGCTTCTGGGTTATCATTTGAAGGGTATGTTAGGATACCCTGTACTTGTTACATACATGCAAAAAGCTGATTTTGATGTTTTTTTCGATTTGCTGATAGCCAATTCGCTGATAGTGTCTTTAACAGCCAATTTACTTTGTGAAACACAAAATTGAGTGTAAATCCTCAAAGTTTGCAAAGAAATATTTGTCTTTATTTTTCCAAGGCTTACAATGCAGAACCCACCACCAAGTTAATTCCAGCATGTCCAGGTGAATTCCATATACCCAGTGGAAGGCACAAGGATAATTTGGAGAGTTTTCCTAACCGACCTATCTGACCACACGTAGAATTTGGAAACCTTAACGGAATAAACAGGTCTTTTAATCCTAACACATGCATGCATTACCCCTTAAACTTGATTGATCATGATTTACAGGGTTATTACAGTTGATTTCATACCCCCTGGGAGGCATATACTCAAATCCTGTTGTCTCTTTTATAGGGCTGTACGCAATTCATCTGGAATTGCCTATTAGACCTGTTTCTTGTTGGTTGTGATCAATGCATGGTTATCATGTGCAGTGCATGTGACACCCATGCACTAATCATGTTCTCACCATGAGTATTCAGAGTGAATTCAGTACCCCATACAGGAGGCATATTCTCAAATCCTATTGTCTTTTTCATAGGGGTGTAAGGAATTCATCTGTAATTGCCCATTCCAACTATTCAATGTTTTTTTTACCATTTTGTCATTTCCAAAATTTCTATTTACTACTCTACTGTAACAACCAAACCTAATATTAATTACCCACAAGTCTTTTATCTTTTATTCCAATACTTACTCTTGCATTACAAGGGGATGGTCCGATTTAAGTACATGAAGTTTTATCTTGATAGAATGGCCTTCACCAGAAAACACCATCTATAAAGTTTTGCGATGATATTTCATTTGGTTTTGATGTGAGAGCTAAAACATGATTTTGGAAACTTGTAGAGTCCTATGTAAAATTAATATTGGTCGACCAGAATGGAGTACATTTCATTCATAAACTTTCAAATCAAACACCCTTTAGCCCTAAGATTTCACAGGGTATATGAGAAAAATAGCTTTCCTCTGATACCCAAATTTTGATCACTTTTGGTAGAATCTGGGGTTCTGGGCTGAGGCTATGAGAGATCAGATCATAGCTCTTTACCATTGGATGTGAGCACATTAACAGCAGTAGCAAAAATATCAATACATGGATTTAATGATTTTGTTTTTCTATCAGCAAATTGCTGCTTATTAATTCTAATGATAAACTTTGTTCTTATTCATGATTCTCATACAAATCCTAATCCTTATATTAATCTTCATCCTTGATTGTAATACTAATTCGCAATCCTGTTTGTATCCATAATTCTAGTATTAACCTGACACCTCAATCTAATCCTTGATCTAAAACTAACCCCAACTATCAACTTGATTCTAGTTCTTATCATTTATTTGAAAGCCACAGTGTTTGAAAGCTAACTAACTTTAATCCCATACTACATCCTCTGTATTAGTAATTATAAATCCTTATTCAATTACATACTAATCCGGAGCAATATATCTCAGCCTTGATTTTAATACCAATTATAATCTTAAACTTAAAGCCAAAATCAGTCATTTATTTCAAATTTGAATATCCGATTTGCTCATAATGGAGTTCAAACATCATTTGCACAGATATTATTATTTCCCTAGTTTGAAAAAAACATACATTACAACATTTCAAAGGTGCTGTCAAGAGCGGCATTAGTTATGAACAGGTTATGACTTATGCCACAAATGGCAAAGGCGTTTGCTTACAAACGGTAATCTGAACTATAGCCATAAATCATAATTGCATGTCCCCAACACACTAACCCTAGCGCACAAAAGTTTACTCTAACCAAATCCCTAAAACTTAAACCATAACCCTAACTATAACCAACCGCTACCCACAAATCCATAACACCTAACCCTAACACTAAAAGTTATGCTAAACTTAATTCTAATGCTAAGCTTAATTCTAGAACTATACACCAGGGTTTAACAAAATTCTAACCTAAGGTAGGCCAATGGATTCAAGGTGCAACAAGAGAATTCACATGGCTGTCCCTAAAAAATATGGAAAATTGATTTCTGCACTAATGTAAAAGCTTTCTAATCAAAATATCCATGCTGTGTGAAATTTCTTGTAATTTTCTATCGGAGCTAATTCAGATGTTTTATTTGAAGTAAGCAAATCAAAAATTGCCTTGTTTTCACTTTAAAGGTCCTTGTCTTAAAGTGTTCTATATGAAATTTGACCATATGACATGGATGTCCCAAATCTCTAATTGCACCTTTAAGTGACACTAGATCAACCCCCATATTGGTAAAGCATGTCAATGTGCCACAATAAAAATAAAGAATTTACAAAACCAAAGGGTAAATTATCCCCAAAACATTCCCTGCGGGCAATGTACTTATTTCAGTGACTTTGGTATCCAATGCCGACACAGGAACAATTTGCAGTCATCCAAAGCAAAATCATGATTGGATAAAGTCGGAAACACCGAATCTAAGAAAAGCTTTAGAACAAAAAAGGAGAGCTTTTCCTTGAGATGGTTTCAGTCACAAGATTTCCCATTTCTTTCGGTGTACTTAGGGAATGGTTTAAGACAATTGACATGATATTTTCAAATCGGCGATTGAGGACATTTCATTATTGCAAACAGTGCCTCAATTCACATTCCTAATACATTAAATCTGGTAACACAAACTTCTGCTGCTGCTGCCGCCACAGTCTTGTGTATTGTTTGTTGAGGCTCTTTATCAATAATATGTTTTCCATAACTATAATTATTTGAGCTAATACATTATCCCTCTATAGCTTAATGGCATGTGAAAGAAATAAGGAGTGGACGCTAATAAAACACTCCTGGGTTCTTGACTAGCTGGACTTAGTTGGTTAGCTGTTTATCTACAGTGAGAGTCAAAAAACCCTCCATTCAGATAAAAATAATTAAATAGTTAAGAATTTTTGCTCAAATGTTTGATTTGGGTATAAAGAGGGATAAACAGGCTGTCAGAAAAGTTATTTGGTGTCAATGACTTTGGCGGAAGAAGTTATACCTATTTTGCCGAGAAGACTTAAAAATTCCTGTGTGCCGATTTGAGCCAAATAAAGATGCATGATTTACATAGAGTAACATGGTCTTCAGCAATGATTTGAGTAAAAACAAATTAACACCAAATTATGTAAATATAAGAAGGTGGGAGACTAATTATAGGCTTATAAAAATATAACCCAGAGATTACAAAAAGAAAATGCTAAGTGAAAAAATGTTTCAATTTCCCAAAGAGGAAAGTCAAGATTAGCTGGTGTAAGGCCACAGTTACTTCGGTTCAGCAAGGATTTCCTGGTTTCTAACCTACAACGAAAACTTGGGAAGTGGAGCAAAAGTGAAGTCATAGAAGGTTTGTATTCGCTTGAAAAAAAACAATGGCAATATTGAATTTTAAGTTTTAATTCCAATTTATTTACAGAAAACTTCAGCTTTAGTTCGCGCCAATTTATCGGATGTTGAGTATACTGTATTTGTACAAACATAATTACCTTTAGAGATGTAAAATAAAAAGCTCTGAGCCAGATTCATGATGTTCATGGACTAGTACATTGATATGGAGTGATTTTCATAACTGACTCTTTATGGTGAAAATGAATTTAATTTTGTTGAAATATTACTTATATTTATGTTACCACAATAGACCGTTTTTTTTTTTTTCCAAATGTATACGCTTTTTTGCGAGAAGAAAGAAATGGAGTACCATCTGAATTGCATGTGTGGAATGTTTGATATAATGTAATCTGTTATGGTATACGTGGGGGTCAGTCTCTCCACCGGGGTCTCTCCGCATTGTATGGCTAAAAAGCGGCCAAACATAATTTTTAGGTCTCTCCGCCAAAATCGACATAGTTTGAAACCCAAAGTCCGAAAGACCAAAATAAAAATCTTCGATAGCCTGTTTATCCGTGTAAACAACCAAAGGTAAACAGTCAAGCAAAAATAATGTTTAAAGATTATCTTGAATTAAAAAAAAATCTTTCTGAATGTAGGGTTTTTATGACTCACACTGTTAAGCTGCAGGCCCAGAGTAGATGTTCCTTGCCAATTAGAAAACTAATGTTTAGTACTTGCAATAAAGGTTCATCATATATGTGTAGGCCTATCCAATGCAGAAAGAAAGAATGAAAGTAATGAAAACAAGCAACCTAACATTTATTTCTGTGTAAGATTCGAAATCGCTGTCCTTCATTAACTTGGTGAGAATTTCATTTATGTCGATATCAAAACAGAGTTTTATAAGCAGGAAATGTGAAGTAGTAATTACCAAAAGAAAATGATAATACACCTAACATACCACCACAAGCCATTACCAATGACTTGTGGATATGCTAAGAAGAAGACCTAACATACAAAAACATAGGTCTATAGTTTACTTCAACATAACCACTGTAATCACCTTAAAGGGCCATGGCCCGATCGCTAAAAGCCTTGTCTCCAGAACCCCAGATTTTACTGGAAGTGGTCAAAATTTTGGTATCTGAAGAAAGTTACTATTTTTCTCATTTACTCTGTGAAATTTTAGGGCTAAAGGATGTTTGGTTTGGAAGTTATGAGCAAAAGTGTGCCGCATTTTGGTCAACCAATGTGCTGTTATATCAAAATCTTACTGACGGTAAATTTTAGCAGTCATGTTATACTTTGCACTGATCATAGAGCAGATCCTGTACTTGTGTGCTACTCATAGAGGCTGGGATGAATATACATATAGAGGATAGGAAGTACACACAAGTACACCATTCAGGTGTTCTTCGGCCTGATTTTTACCCAAAAAAATGATCGATTTTCAAGAAAACCGAATTTCTCAAACTTAATGCCAAAACTGCACCGGAAATATATCAAAGAAAATAAATAATCAACTTCTGGAGTTTCATCATCAAATTTGTAGGACTAGTTTGAGGACAAAAGTAGGTGTACAGGTTTCCGAATTAGGCAACTTTAACAAATTCCTCATTTTTGGATAGTAAATTTATAGCTTCGACTTTTAGAAATTCCTGCATTACATAGTGAGAAAAAAATGGGTAAAACAGCATGAGGAATATCGTAAGCAATAAGTATACACCAAGATATGAAACCTAACATGCATTATAAAAATGTAGTTTGAGCACAAATTTATGATACACTAGCCGAGGCACAGATGAACGTAAATATTTAACAGAGTGAATAGGAGGCGTATTATATTAGTCCCAGATAGAGGTATAGTCACTGCGTACTCCTTCAGTGTGCACCGCCTCCAAGTCTTGATCTGACCCAATTATTCTCAACTTTTATCTTTGACAATTTCCAACCCTGTGATATCTGGAGAAGATATCTTTGTTTAATCACACTTTCCCCTTACATGGTTTGGTAATGCTTCAAGCTATATGCTTTTACCAACTCCACTTTCCCTAACCAAGCATTGCAATTCCAAATGTGAATTTGACCTGAATATTTTCAACCTTATCTCGTACTTCTTATTGCTTCTATCAAGATATGGGAGGAGAGATGTTTCAGAACAGTCCTTCCCGGTTTGAATTTATATACTTCAAATGAAAACATTCGAGTGTTGCATATACTACCCTTTAGCACACAAAACGTGGAATTCAAATATCCTAAGTATTAATTATTAGATTCCTTCACTTTTTACCAATCTTAAAATTCCATGACATTTGCTGACTGTATGGAAACCCTGTTCTAAAGTTTGGCATAGACTCCCAGGAATTTGACTTTGTTTATTTCAATAATCAAGGCATAAACACTTAAATAAAATCTCAAAACATTCACTCCCTGAAATAAAAACACAAAATACTATAATAAACCCAAGAGTGTTACATGCCAATAGGTCACAATGGAACTTAGGTGGATTTTTTTAGCCAATCACCAACTTTGTAAGAAAGGTGGTAGGGCTGAAGAGGGCTAGAATATTAGGAAGCTTTATTTCAATTGGTTAATGAAATGAATATATGATGTAATTAGCCAATCAGAATTGCTGTATAAAATGCATGTAGTGTTTAGCAAGTTAAAGCATTTTTTTGGTGAAAGTTGCTATTGTCACAGATTCGAGACGTGCTACTTTCAAATGCTGGTTCTTCCTATTTCGGGGTTGTAAGAAATTAATGTATACATTAACATTATGTAGAAAAAAAATCTCCAAATTGTAATAATATACCTGCAACGTATCATGCTTTGTTCAGTGCACCCATAATTAATCACTGAAATCCAACTGATAAAATGATCAACACAAAGGACAAAATAATGCTCCTAATGGCATTAATCACAAGATGAAATGAGGAATATGTTTGAAATTAATTTATGCAGATATTGACCTACAGCTCAAAAAAGTAGGCCTACATACTGTTAGGTCCTGTATCACCAAATTTCAATAACTTTGCCAGAATTCATATCACTTCAAAGACTAAACAAGAACACACCAGGCTTCCAAATGCCCAGTAGCGTAGCTAGCATTTTCGAGGCCCGTGGAAAAAAAACCAACTGGGGCCCCAATGTATGCGCGAAAACTTTGATCAAAGTTCAGCAATCTCAATCATATGTCGGACATTGAGCATCGCACCCCTCACCTATACAACACGCAACCACAAATACACAACACTCTTTATTAGGTAACAATTGGAATCACTAACAATAAACACACACACACACATACATACATTTATTTTGTATTTAAATCTGTAGTAGCCCATGCTTGTATCCAATATTACTTAACTTTTAAATCAACTTGTCAAACAGTATATTTTGTCACAATTTTGTGATCTTAAAACGTTCTTCAACTTACCTCAGCATACTACTGCTTATTTTTTTTTCTTACTTTTAATATACATCTGCATGAATGCAAATGAATGAAAAAGAGCCCCGACCTCGAAAATGTTGAGAATTTTCAAATTTTATGAAATACGGGTTAGAAATGACTCGCCCCTCTCTCTTCTTTCAATACCTTAGGGCACTTTAATCTCCGGGGCCCAATTCCCTGTTTCTGCAGAAACTAGGGTTAGACTTTAAGGAATAGCATTCATGGCTAAATATGCCATTGTGTGAAAAAGGGCAAGAAGTGGGTCCCAAATTTAAGAGATAACATCTTGGTGCCCATAACACAGGTCACTAAATCCATGCTAAACTAACGTATGCTCTAGACTTCAAGGGCCTCTCCAGGGCCTTTCTTTTTCTCCAAACTTTCATTTTTCTCTAGAACATTCGGGGCCCCAATTCCTCATTATTCTAGAAAAATAGTGCTAGACATTAATAAGTAGCATTCACCATTGTGTCAAATTTTGCAAGAAAAGGGTCCAAAATTTAAGAGAAAAAACAACAAGACATCTTGTGACCCATAACTCGGGTCACTGAATCCACGCTAAAATAAAGTATGCTTTAGTCTTCAAGGCCCTCCATGGCCTTTCTTTTTCTCCAAACTCGCATGCAGGTCTGAATTTGCCATTGGGTCAAATAGAGCCAGAATGGATCCAAAATTTAAGTACAGAATAACAAAAACCACCACGGCGGGGCCCATAACAAGGGTCATTGAATCCAAAGCCATAATGATTTGGTATCTAGGGGCCCTGTTAAATGGCCCGTAGTAATTTTTAAATGCAGACTTGCCTACATTGACATTAAGACAGGGCCTCTCGCGCATCGGTATCAAATGAAGACTTGCCTGCATTAACAGGGCCTCTCGCATATCTGTATCAGGCATTCTAGAAGGGCCCCGGAATTAATAAATACAGCATGATAGCATTAGGCCCTGTTTTGAAAATCATTTTTTCTCCCTCCCTCTCTCTCCCGCCCTCATTTTTTTTCTCTCTCTCTTCCTTTCCTTTTTTCTCTTTCTCCCTCCCCTCTCTCTTTCTCCCTCCCCTCTCTCTTTCCCCCAATCTCTCGGGGGCCCCTAACCGCTCGGGGCCCGTAGACTTTGTCCACGCTGTCCCTATGGTAGCTACGTCCCTGCAAATGCCTTTAATTCATCCCATTGGCAATTGTCAATCCAGCGATGCACATGAATGACTATAATGAAAAAAAATTCTTGGCTATCTGACAATACAAGAGCATGTATGGCCATTTTACACATTTTTGTTCCAAAGTGACATAAATGCATTTCAGCTCATTGCAGTCAGTTCACTCTATCTTTTGATACACAAAAGCAAATGAGTTGAAAATAAAAACATTTGAAGACTAATTCTTTACTTTAAAAAAATGATATCACTTTAAATCCCAATTAAAATGAAGTTATTTTGAAATTTGATAAAAATTACAATTTCCTGATCCTATCAAGACAGACTATGGAATTGTTCATGTTAATGGAAAGAATTCCATACAATAAAGCTGGATGAGCTCGCTGATTGATTGGAAAAGATGTTTGTTTTTCATTGGACTACACTCATTGTCATCCTTGATAGATTAGGTTAGACTATAATCACTGACATTTCCTTAGAGTCTACTGTGGATATCGCAGATGGCAAAGCCTATTGCCTATTTGAGAAGTTAACATTGACCTTGACTAACACACATACAAAAATATACCCTTGACTCTATTAATGTTTGCAATCTGTATTTCCTTATGAAATCAAGGGGCCAAGTTCATTTTGTACTCTGGAGAAAAGGGGTCGCCTCACCCCCGCCTGAATCAATCAGAGTTTGATGGGTCACATACAGAACCACATCCACAGAGTAACATTAATGTGACTCCTTTCTACAGATGACATAGTAATGTGACCCATCTAGAGTGGGAAGAGTGCAAATGATGGTTATGTACAAAGGTTAACATGCATCCTGGAGGTGCTTTAAAATAACACACCATCAAACAAAAGTTTGGTGTGTAGACTTCAAAATGGCCTTGCCTAGTTTCACCTTCTCACAGGTTTGTCTTCAATCCAATAACCTAATTGTGTTTTCATAATCGCAGGTGGGGAATTTCATTCAAGAAGAGCTGAAGATTTTGAACTATGATAAATCTTTTGCAAATACAGCACCTTACCATTTTGGTAGTTGGTGCTGCAGGCTAATACGGCACATTAAAACTTTGGTATTAGGTGTTGCAGGCTAATACAACATTTACCATTTTGGTATTTGGTGTTGCAGGCTTATACAGCACCTTGCCATTTTGGTGTTAGGCGTTGCAGGCTAATACAACATTTACCATTTTGGTATTAGGTGTTGCAGGCTAATACAACATTTACAATTTTGGTATTAGGTGTTGCAGGCTAATATAGCACCTTGCCATTTTGGTGTTAGGCGTTGCAGGCTAATACAACATTTACCATTTTGGTATTAGGTGTTGCAGGCTAATACCACACTTTACCATTTTGGTACTTGGTGTTGCAGGTTTAATACGGCACATTATCATTTTGGTATTAGGTGTTGCAGGCTAATACCACACTTAACCATTTTGGCATTTGGTGTTGCAGGCTAATATGGCACATTACCATTTGGGTATTAGGTGTTGCAGGCTAATACAACACTTTACCATTTTGGTATTTGGAGTTGCAGGCTAATACGGCACTTTACCATTTTGGTGTTAGGTGTTGCAGGCTAATACCACACTTTACCATTTTGGTATTTAGTGTTGCAGGCTAATAATACAGCACCTTGTCATTTTGGTATTAGTGGATGCAGGTTAATTCAAAACCTTACTAAATTATCACTCTCTTTGAAACCTGTGGTCAAGTCAAAACCTGCATTTCAAATGTTGACAACCTGGTATTTTTGCGCTATGATCAAAAACTTGCTGAGCACAAAATTTTTGGAACCTTGAAGAGTTTCAGATAAGAGGTCAGTGCACAACTTTTCACAAAGGTGTGCTTTGGATAATTTGGTTAAAATTTAGCAAGATTATGAGCTCTTCTATTGCTGCATTCTTCCTATTTATTGTAGAATTTATCTTTACTCAGCTAGCTCTCTCTAAACCAAAACCTAATGCTAACATTACCTTTAATAATAATGGGAGTTTGACCAAATCAGCTGACTTCATAGAAATATTATATAAGCCCTACAGGTATAGTTCTCAGTGCGCCAATTCATGTTACATTCGGCATGTTCAAATTACCCTTGCCTTGACGTATGAATACTCTTGAGATAGGTGTGGGCGTGCAGTGACAAGGAACGATGCCCCCCTTTTTTTTTTTATTGTAGCCTTACACAATGAAAACAAAAAACCATGTGACTCATTAGAATCAAAAACCATTACATAAGTATCTTAAAAGCTGGACAGTCTGTGATTTTACTGAGAAATTAAACAAAAAAACAAAAATGTTTTGATGTTGTATATTTGTGTGTATTACCATTGCCCATAGATTACTGCACAAATAATTGTTAAGCAAACCATATATAGCTTGTAGCATCATAATGGAGAAATTCATATGCAATTTGAAAACCCTTTCAGAGAAAAATTGATCTCTTCTTTTGAAAATGTTGGATATTCCTGAAAGTGAAAACAAATGAGTATAATCTAAAGTGAAAAAACTATATTATTGGACATCCTTTGCAGAGAAACTAAGAAAAAACAAGGGGAAAACTCAATGTTAAAAGGGTTATTTCTGAGACTAGATACAAATCTTGAAATTGATAAGGGACTATATGGATTTTAGTACACTCTTCTGTTTCTGTGATGAAATGAACTAAAGAATGAAAACTAATTCATATTGAGATAATCATCTTGAGATAACCTAAAACATACATCAAAATGAAAACAAGACTATCTTGAGGTAGTCAAGATCACCTGATAAGGTACGCTATTGTCTTAAGTGATGAGAATACCCCAAATATGTTACTCTGGTCACTTGAAGATGGTCCATTATACACCAAGATGGTCCATTATACACCAAGATGGTCCATTATACACCAAGATGGTCCATTATACACCAAGATGGTCCATTATACACCAATCTTATCTTTACTGAGGCCAAATAAACACATTAGTCAGCAGTCGCTGATGCATGTTTTCCCTTGCGGGGTCTGGATGCATCAAACACTGGCCTGTTATCTTTATTCAGACAGAAAAGTGCACAGAGGTGTAAGGTTGCAACATTAAGACGTCCCAAAACATCCCTGCTCTTATTTTGATAAGTATAAGTTTCATTGGCAGTTTAACAGCTTGTCTTGTTAGTAGACACTTAATATGAGAAGGGGTGTAGCAAAAGTTCTGAGATTGGATCTACTTCATCAAATATGAGGGGACTATTCTTTACTATTCCTTATGAAAAACCAGCAGTATTGGGACGGGAAATTCCCTATAATCACTGAGCAATAATGAGAAGGGGAAATTCCCCAGTTCCATGATTACAGAAGTGGTGAGAAAATTATTCAATTTGAAAAGATTACAGAAAAAATTTTTGGAGGGAAATTCTATGAATCCATTGCAGAGCAATATTGGGCAAGAGAAGTTCCTGTTCATGTGATCCACCACAGATACTAGTGGGAGAGGGCGAGATTCTTGTTGTTTGTTTGATCCCTTGCACTCAAGGGATAATGATCGTTTATCTTGTAAATGACCGTGATTCCTAATATTCTGGCAGCACAAAATGTATTACATGGCGCAACATTGCACCTAGGACCTGGTCGCGCACACAATGACATGGTTACCCTGTTGATTTAGTATTTTAAGTGGTCATTCAATAACCACCTACCCAAGAGTATGTGCACAACTATCATCAAAATTCACTTGTGCGATAAAGCATGTTGAAAATGTTGACACATAGACAGACTGACAGACAGACGACAGACAGATAGCATGAAACATCCCATCAGTAAGGCCTACAATAGTGTATCGCTTAGCTTAGCTTAGCATTGGCTTACATTTAACTACATTTCTGTGAAATTCCAATCTTAAATACTCTTGATACAAGATTTGGGAAATTAACAAAAAATTGATGTGAAAATGTAGCCTCCAGGTATTCAAAATATTTTTATTTTGTGTAAAAGTGTATACTTGTCGCCTCCTTTCAAAAGCTATGTTGCACGCACACCTTAACCAACCAAACAACAACCCAGTACCAAACCACCTTTAACTAGCAGCAGCATGAGAGATGAAGAGAGAAGGAAGCAGGAAGTATGAGCTTACATTGGCTCCAAAGACAAGAAATCCAACAAACATCACCACATTTCAAAATGGAATCGGAAAATAAGTTATTTTTGCTCGAAGCGCGCTATGTAATGTTATAACCATGCGAACATCACATGTCGGGGTAGTCAGAGCATGGATAAAGTGCAAGGAGCTCATATTGGTGTCATCCACACAGCCTGAACAACAACTGCTATTTGGATAACATCGATTTTGTTGTTTTCCGGGGGTCATTGGGATGGGTGCTGATGACCAATGTGGGACCCTGGGATAGGAAGATTGACAATCACAATGGGCGCAGTTTCTTGGCACTACCATGTAAACATATTACTAGTTTCAATAAACAATAACATTATTGAAAGGGTGCTTGTGAACGAGTCACTGTCATTTGTTTATTGAAATGTTACTCCACATTGTGGAGGGAGAGGGAGGTCAGGCCGGATTGGCCGAGTACAAATTACTAGTAGTTCCACAATTTAGTTCCGAGGTATAAACAAATGATTAAAATTGGTAAAGAGCATTATTCTGGTACTACCATGTAAACATATACGAGGTGTCAATAAAAATAACTTTATTGAAAGTTGCTTGTGGAAAGAAGTTCATCTGTCCATTTGTTTATTGATAATGTACTCAACATTGTGAGGGAGAGTGGTAGCCAGGATAGGCCCTCGATAACAATTACTAGTAGGTCCAAACTTTAGTTCGCGAGGTATAAACACATTGATAAAATTGGTAAAGAGCATTATTCGTTTGTACTACCATGTAAACATATTACTAGGTTTCAATAACAATAACATTATTGAAAGGTTGCTTGTGGAAAGAAGTCTCCTGTCATTTATTTATTGATAATATTACTCAACCATTGTGGAGGGAGAGGATGAGAGAGTGGGAGAGTGAGATAGAGAGGGCGGGGAGTTGGGCTTAGTTATAAATTACTGGTAGTCAAAATTTGTCTTCGGTATAAGCCAAATTGATGAACTGGTAAAGAGCAAGTCATTACTCATTAAAAATTTGGAGAACTTATTTCAAAGTTGGAAGACAGTCAAATTGAGGCATATATGTATAGTTTCTATTTTTGCACTTAAATGGAAGATTATTAAAACTTAAAAGGTTACAATCTCAATTCTGCAAGTTCAATGAAAGATGACTTCATAACCCTAACCAGGAACGGGTCGGTTCGTTTGCGTTTTGCCGGCCGACGGCCCAATGCAACGAAAGGCGCAAGCTATTTTTATTTTTAACGGCCCAGATGAAACGAGAGCCAACGTTTGCGTTTCATTGTCATTCTCGGCCGTTTTTCACGGCCACAGGGAATAAGTAGCGTAAAGTCAACGGACCCAGATGTGCAACGAAAAAACATCGCCGCCATTTCCCGCGAAGACGGCCAAATGCAACGAACCAGAGCATCAATGATGCAGAAGCCTCTCAAGTGCATGGTATTCAAAGGGGACAATATTTTTGTGACACCATTATTTTACTTACAATGGAAAATACTATGACAAACAAATTGACTGGTACAAAAAATGTTGGTAATTAAGAACAGGGTGGTTCTCGAATCACAAGTTCTTGCCTCTATTTGTGATCGCCAAAAATGTGTACACTTGTATGATGGCTATTAAAAGGGTCATACAAGTGGTCAATGGTGTCATTCTCTGAACACACTCCAAGAGTCAGTGGCTCTTCTGACCAAGCAGGCTGCCAATTGACTCAAATTGTTTAGGCAGAAGAGAAACAACTTATATTTAAAAACTTTCCCTAACTGACAAAATTCTCCTTTAATCAGCACAAATGAGATTTGACCCAATCTGTTAAACACCCCATATGGGTCACGTGTCAGCAGATGAGTGATTCTTCCAACTGAATTGGATTTCATGCATGCGACCTTTGAATCCAATATGTTAAAACCCCCCATATGGGTGGGCCAGTGGCTCTTCTGACCAGATTGGTGATTATAGCAATTATCCGGACTGGAAAAAAACAAATCAATTGATTTTCGAAGATTGCACCCTTTAATTGGCCCAATCTGTGAACCCCTATATGAACCAAGCTGGATCAAAAAGTTTTGGGCAAGTAGTCTGTTGCGAAGAAAGAGGCCAATACCGAGTGCACGAAATGCATGTTTAACAGGCCCGAGCGGATACGTTAAAATGACCCGACAGACCCATTTAAAGACAAACATGTATCTGTTTTAAACACTATAAATAAATATACTGTCTGAAACACTATTGAAAAAAACCTAAGCATTCACTCTGCTATACATATAGGTTTATTCTGTTAACAAAAGCTAAAGTGTGAGAAACAAAGGACCTTCAGAAGTCCTCTAATTAGACTGAATTGCTAATAGATAGAAGAAACATGATCCTAGAAAAAGTTAATGTCAAAGGAATGACGTAATAATGAGATAAAGTTATGACGCCATTTTACTCAGACATTCACTTTAGTTATGACAGAATAAATGACCGTCCGTCGTCCGTCCGTCCGTTCCTCCGTCCGTCCGTCCGTGCCCGTCCGTCCGTCCGACATCCATCCATCCATCCATCCATCCATCCCTCCATCCATCCATCCATATGCACACATACACACATGCATGCACATGCCACACGCATGCACACACACACATGCATGCTACACACACAGATGCACCCCCACACATGCACACAAACGTGCATGCACAAACACACCGACGCACACAAACACAAGCATGGCCCACACACACACGCATGCACACACTAATGCGCATGCACACACACGCCTGCACATGCCTGCTGCACACACACACGCAGCAAAAACACACACATGCGCGCAAGCAAACACACCAAAATGCGCGCATGCAACACACTAATGCACAAACACACACACGCAAACCACACACCCATATAGAAACATACATGTACATACAATCAAGTTTCTTGGTTTTTGCTCTGAGCAAACAGAATTTTTCAATTGTTATAATTATTATTTTGACATCTGTTACAACACACACCAACACATAGGCACACAACCTACGCCACATGGCAGAGGAGACAGGCACAGACTGGGCTACAGACACACACACAGAGGAAAGGTTCTTTGTGCATCCAAGAAGAAATTCAGACATTTATTTTAAATTGAGAAAGAAATATGGATTTTATAGGGGTAGAAGATACACTATCTGACTGACCAGAAAACTGAGCGAAATTCTATTATTGGGGCATGCACTGGGTCTTATTATATGGAAAAATACAAACAGTTTACATTTTGAAGAAGATATAAACCCATTTTTGAAATGTACGGTACAGAAATGTTACACTATATTTAACTATATCCATTGTACAAACCACTGTACAAGCATATTGCGTTAAAAACACATCTGTCTGACCAGAGGTACTGAGCTTGTTAATACCAACAGACATGGGATTGTGTCCTTGCTAAAAGTACATGACCCTAGCTAGCTAGCAAACATGTAATTAGCAGCACACTGACCAACCCTGGTAAAACGTTAGGCTGCAAATGCATCAATGCAAGGCAGCATTCTACAACTAGCAGCTAGGACAAGGATGCTGCATATGAAAAAATGCCCTACTAATTGTTCAACCTGGAAATCCGGCAAAAATACAAAAAATACCCCAAAAACAATTTGAACTCAAAATTCAAAAAATTGTTTCATAGAAAGCACCAGCAATTCAAAACTTGCATAACTGTGATTTTCACTAGAATTGTACAAGATACAAATGACTAGTTATGTTTTAGTGGATGACTACAGAAAATCTTCCACTCGATGGGATAAGCATATCTATTGATAGTCTGCATTGAAAAACATCGCGTCATTTCCCGGAAGACGGCCCAGATGAGATGCAACGAAAAAAATCGCGCCATTTAACGGAAGACGTCCCAATGCAACGAGGAACATCGCGTTAAAATGCAATAAAAACAGGGTAAATAAATAAATAAATTAAAATAAATAAATAAAATGGATGGTATGCACATGATTGCATGAAATTTGTAGCTTATAGTTCGCCAGTCGGGAGTGGCGCTATACGCTACATCATAGTCGTGCGTTGCGCTATTATGCCTACGTCAGCTCCGGTTTACGTCAGGAAGAAGTTTTATGCATAATTAAACCCATGTTACGAAAATGGTGGCGCTATCCACCATCGAAATCGATTGTCTATGCGGCATTTGTACAAGTTTGTAACCCGCCTGATGACCAAAAGCATTGGGCCTTCTGCGGGCAAACCGTCCGAAATGAAGTGAATGCAAAGCATCGATCATTCCAGTCAAACGGCCCGATTGCAACGAAAAACATCGGTCATTTTCCGGAAGACGGCCCAGATGCAACGAAAAACATCGCGTCATTTCGGGAGACGGCCCATGTGCAACGAAACCCTCTCGTCATTTTCCTGGTAAGACGGCCCCTATTCAATGAGAGCCAATGAGATTCATTTGCGCGACCAAAATATGTGTGCGGCCCAGATGCACAAAAGCATTTTCGACCTACCACTTTTTCGTTGCCTCTCATTTTCTCTCTCGGCCCCCGCGTTAGGGTTAATGATCCCGAAAGCAAACTGGAAGTCCTGTCAAATTGATGATGTTAACGAAAGTGTTGATGCTTTCGAAAAAAATTTTATCCGTAGAGCCTATGGCACACCCCGGTGGAAAAAAGCGCGTACGAAAAAAACAGTCGCCGTGGCTTACCGATTAAATAATTGCCTGATGCGTGAGTCGCGATAGTTAAAGAAACGTGCTATTCAATCTGGCAACCCTTTCACCTGGTGCTGCTTATCGGCGCACAACAATAACGTCACTAGTGCATTTACAGAGTAAAAGGAAATTTATTTCCGATGGATTACTAAAGTGGCCAAATACCAAAAGAGTATGGAAATGTATTCGTCATGTTATTCCTAGTAAATGCAAGAATACTGACATTAATAAAATTAAAGTAGGTGATCATGAAAGTCCGGATCCCAAAGTTATTTCTAAAACTCTTAATGACTATTTTGCTAATGTAGGCCCCACATTGGCAGATACGATTCCATCACGTGACACGGACAGTCATAATGAAAACGAAGTTGGTAGTGAAATCAATAATGTCAACAGTTCAGCCATCCAATGATTTTAACTTTAAACCGTTAGCCATGCGTGTGTGCTGATGGACCTCCAATGTTTGAGTGAAGCAAAGCGACGGGTCGCGATGGTAAGTTCTGCAAGGCTGCTAAAAAAGCTGGGTGTATCCATATTGATCCCATTACTCACATTATCAATGCTTCTCTGAAGACCGGTAACTTTTTCCAATAACTGGAAAAGAGCTAGATTAAATCCTATTTATACCTGGTGGCGACTCCACAGACCCAAGTAATTACCAGACAATTGCCATTCTACCGGTTCTGTCCAAAATCATTGAAAAGTCGTTTTCTCTCACTCTACGATTTTTATCACTGTTATTATGATAGTTAGCAATCTGTGTTTCGACCCCTTCCTAGCACATCACAACGCTGCTTAATGTCACTGATTATTGGGTTTCATGGCATTGGACAATGGCAGTATTAATTGGTATGGTGATGTTGATCTAAAGAAAGCATTCGACACAGTGAATCACGATATTCTTATCGAAAAGTTAAAACGTTTATAATTTGAGTGTAATGTATAAAATGGTTCCTTAATTAGTATCTGATAGAAAAATTGTGACTACTGCTAAGGGTGAAAGTCAATGAAACTATGTCATATTGTGGTATACCCCAAGGTCCAATATAGGGCCACTTCTCCTTGCAA
The DNA here is from genome assembly GCA_023653785.1 of Ophioderma brevispina. Classification (NCBI taxonomy): domain Eukaryota; kingdom Metazoa; phylum Echinodermata; class Ophiuroidea; order Amphilepidida; family Ophiodermatidae; genus Ophioderma; species Ophioderma brevispina. The sequence goes on from JAMKCH010020229.1 coordinate 37,285, forward strand.
ATATATATTAAGATTTTGCCCAATTTGTCTCAGGATCATCCTAAAGTCAGTATTACGCAGATGATACTGCATTATACACTATCTGTAAAGATATTAATGAGTTAAATGATACTCTTAACCGCGACTGTAGTAAGAGTTAACCATTGGCTGGCATTTAATAAGCCTTAGTTTTTAATGTAAGTAAAACAGAGTTACTTATTCTAGCGCAGCAACGATTGGCAGATCAATAATAAGACCTAAATGTACATATGAAGTAAACTCATCGAGTTACACCTGTAAAATCTGGGTATCATAATTGATGAGAATTTATCATGGAAGGATCACATTGAGTATATTGTTAAACGAGGTTATACAAGCTTTACATGTTAAATAAGGCAAAGGCATTGTTCCTTCATATACTATGAATATGCTGTATAACAGCTTACTAGGTTCCTACTTGATTATTGTGATGTAATTTGGGGGTACGTGCAATTTTCATCTCATCAGAATTTCAAAAAATTCAAAACAACTGCTAAGATTATAACAGGTGGTACTCGATTGGATTCTAGTTCTGCGGCCTTAGATGCACTACATTGGAAAAATGTTAAAGAAGGGATGATTTGCATCTAGCCACAACCATTTTCAGATAATGAATAGCCATACACCTAGCTACCTAGCAAAAGATTCAGTATTAAAGATTCTGGTTACAAGTTAAGAGGGCAATATAAATCTCACCATTCCCATCCCCAAAACCGATTTTAAAAGAGATCGATTTCGTACTGTGGGCGCTACCGCATGGAACTCCCTTCCTGATTAATTCAAGAAAGCGTGCAAGTGTAATCTAATTTCCAAGTCAAAATCGAAACATTACACTTGATTCACACTCTTCTTTTAAGGAATTTATTTAGATATTCCTTGTACATAAGTGATATATTTTATTGTATTGTTGTTTTATTTTTACGGATCACAATTCCATGTTTGACTATGTATTGCATTTTAACTTATATATATATGCTCGTAGTACCATATATATTATTTTTATATCTGCTCTGTTAATTACTAGATCTTTACCTTTATTGATACAACACCGATTTTTTATGCTGTTAGTATTTAACGTGTGCTTTTTGTGTGTGCGCGAGCACGTGTGTGTACCTGATGTTTGGTGTATGTGTATGTGGTGTGTGTGTGTGAGGGTGTGTGGGTGTGCTTGTGGTGGGGTGTACTTGTGTGTGTGTGTGTGTGTGCTGTGTTTTGTACTGTTGTGTTTGTTTATTTGTTGGTGTTTGGCGGTTTGTGTTAGATTTTTTTTTTAGAGAGTTGGTGGTAATGTTCTAACTTGTATTATGTCTGGATCCCATTTTTTATATTCCTCGTCAATTTGGCTCCCTACCTGTATATTTAGGTGTTCATATATGATGTAATTTATTTTGTGATATTTAGTGGTTTAATTTTAATTGTTTTTTGTTTTCAGTGTGTTTGATCTTATTTATTATATCATTTGTAGATTACGGATCAGTGGAAGAACAACTGTTTTTTAATGTTGAATCTGATTATACCGTGTGAAAGATAAATTTGTTGAAATGAAATGAAATGAAATTCTCAAGGCAAAGTTCAGAAACTTTCATTCATATGTGTCTGTAGAAAGTCATGAGAACTTTGAGCCTAACTGATACAAAGGAGTTCAATACAAAAGTTATTGTATGTAATCCGACACCATACAAATGCTTGCCAAGACGTGATATAACATAGGTCTCATACAACATCTTTTGTATGGGCCAAAACCCAGATGTGACAATCTTTCAAATGACATACAAATAATCAAGGACATTTTTTTATACAAGGAGGAAGGACATGATTTAGAGTGCTGCAGTTGTCATGTGGTGGTCTTTTGTGTGGGTTTGAAATTAGACTCTAAAACTGTTCCACCCTTACAGCATTTGATTTTCCTGTAATCAAACTAAACTCACACCAATTGATATGACAAGCTTGGCTTCTTGAATACACCATCACAAAAGATAGGGAATGTCTTATCGTGAGATAGCCTTCTAGCTGGCCAAAGGCCGGGATCAAAAGTCCTTTCGATGTTTTAACAAACAAAAATATTTGAAACACAACTGGAAATGAATCCACTCTACAGATAAAATATGTTATTTAAAACAAATTTATTGTCTGGAAAGTACATAATTCAAATTTTGCAATAATAAACATTTCATTGAAGCATTTTTCCATACTACTACACATTACAGTGCCACTTGAGATGTTTTAATCCACCCTAGCACCTGTCAGATCAATATTATTAACTATAGGGAAAAACAACAACAATAAATTGTGGTTACTGACCATGCGATTTTCAAAATATGCCAAAAAAGCATTGCAAAGGGGATGCACCCATGAATGTGGCAGGTATGTACACTGCCACAGCTAGCAGCAAAACAATAAGGTCTCAACATCAACAAAGGCAATGTTATGTGAGTTAATGACCAGGTGCTTTTCAACATCGGTCAAAACAAGAGCCAGAGGCAAAATGAATGGTGGCAGTGAGGTCACTGCCATCGCTAGCAGTAAATAACAATAAGGTCTATAAAACAAAACAAACGCAATGTATGTGAGTTACTGACCAGGTGCTTTTCAAAATCTGCCAAAAACGCATGCCAGATGCACAATGCATGTGGCAGTTATGTCACTGCTATCAGCTAGCAGTCAATAACAATAAGGTCTATACATCAACAAGGCAATGTATGTGAAATACTGACAGGTGCTTTTCAAGATATGCCAAAAACATGCCAGATGCACAGTGAATGTGGCAGTGATGTCACAGCATCAGTAGCAGCCAATACTATAATTTCTCCTCTGCAGTAATCACACATGTAAACATCCCAGTTACTTTCCTCAAATCAGTTTAAAGTGAATGTGTTTCTCGGTGCGAGACTTTTCTTTGCTGCACTTCCCTTTAAGGAGAGAAGACATGAACAATTCGTCTGCCAAGTTGTATCCTGGCCCATGTTTGAAGCCTTCAAGCTTTTAACTGTCCACCCTAACAGCTTACAAGTTTCCTCTCCTTAACCTACATTAAAGCCAGACTTGATTGATATCATGATGCGGCCAGACCGATATAATCCCATACAAAAGGAATGGCGACTCCCTACACAGCATGTCCTTAGATGTTCCCCCAAGACGGGAGGGAAAGAATGAGATGTCTACAGTATGCCACTTGTGTTTTCTGGTCTGCTTTTGAAATTCAAGCGCTCATGCTGTCCACCCCTACAACGGCTTGTTTTCCCCCATTAAACCTACACTAAACCTGTTCTGATTGATATGCTGAGATGCTAGGCTGGTACTAATTTATCAGAAAAGATGTTACTCTCCATTATACTACAGGCCAAGATGCTTGAGTAAACCTACTCCAAATGATCTAGCTTACTCCTAGGGTCCCTCTTGAGTCATATCAAGTGAGGACTACAGAACAAGGGTAGTTTTTATTAGCAGTACCTATCCTGCAGTGTTCTCCAAAGTTATCTTGAAGGTGACGACTGGCACACATGGATATGGCACACAGAGTACACATGAGTCCCCACGAATACCACAAAGATCTCATGGCGTCATGTGAACATAAAATAAGTGTGCTACAGGAATCCTAAATACCACAATGGTATTTTGTGGTATTTGGGTGTTAGGGTAAACCTAGAAGCCAGTTGTATGACAGCATGAGGGAAAAATAGTCAAAATCATATCACCTGTTTTCAAAAGCACATTTTTTTGAGGGACACCAAGTAATCTAACCACAAGTTTTACTAAAAAAGTAGGTTCACCCCAAGCGGGCCATACCCATGGATTATAACAGATTACCTTAATATAAGGCTAAGAGGGGTGCATGGTGGCATCAATTGGGTGCTTGCCTATTAAACATGATTGTGCTCGAGTCGGGATGGCCTTAGATAACTTAACTGAATTTCCCTCCAAATGGGCCCAATTAATTTGCTAAGGTGCGAAAAGGCAATTGACGACATTGACGGGCGTGGGACCTTGCATATGTGTGTGTTATGTTTATGTATGTCATGGAGTGATGCCTTTGGGAATGAACATATCACTTCTAGTTTACTACGTGCTAGTATAAAAATTTGGAAACACTCCCACAAACCACTTGCTCCTTGACAAGGCATGTTTGGACCCTTTGAACATATTCGTGTCTCTTCTGAAAAATGGAAAAGTCACAATTTTAACATTTTTTAATTTCTTTCAGAGCACATATTCACCTACACAAATAACTAGGGTCTAGTGGTAATTGTGGGATAGTACTTACAATTTTTACAATCTTTTATCAAATTTGTGCTTGGTTGTTTCAAATCCTTTCCATATGCAAAGCGTAATTAGTCAGTTACGAAGCAGTTTTTTGTTATTATGGAAAGTTGACAGGTGGAAATGTTGACAATATGTGACAGTGCATGAATGCAATCAATCTCTTACACAACACAATGATCAAATAATTAGGCATCATAATTGAGAGAAGCAAAATGTTGTTCTGCACATTCAGAGATGTAACAGAGGAGTAGTCCCATTTCCTGAAAATCTAAAATTTGAACCAAGGGCAAGGCCATGTTTTAGCGTAGTGTCCAGTTAAGCTCCAGGGAACATATTTTCTTACACAATTTTATAGTACAAGACCCCTTCTCTAAAAAAAAATGGTACTTAAAACTTAGTTTTTGATGCAGTTCTACCTTATCATTTACACTTTGATCTTAGAGATGGAAAAAAAAGTAAAAAAAAAAAAAAATTTTTTACATTTCCAGATTTTTTTTAATGGCCAAATATGCGGAAATCCGGAAATTTCCAGAAAAGTTGCATCTCTGCACATTCTGACACCTCATTTATTACAATAGCTCTTCTACTAGTGAGTATTTGAATAAAAAATAAAATATTTTAAGTCGAACTTATCACTTACCCACTGTTGTTTTTTTTGGTTTAAATACCGATTTTGACTTTTCTGTCTATGAAGAGCAGAGTACACTGGTTAGCTAACCTTTTAACTGAGGCAAAAAAAAAGTTTGTCTTACACACCCATGTGCAAAAAATTCTGAGGAGTCACTTTTGCTGTTTAAGGTGGCAGAAAAAAATGGCTGCAAAGTGGGAAACACTAAAAAATTTGCATAGTTCTCTGCTCATTAAAAAAGTTGACTGCGAGATACAAGTTTCTGCTTTTTTTCTTTTCACAATATTACTTTCCAAAAAAGGGAATGCATCATTTCAAAGTTACAGACTTCCAAGGCAGGGGAAGATTCTTTTGGTGTGCAGTTTACACTTTGTACTTTGGAACAAAAAAGTTCTAAATAATCTGCTTTCTTTACAAGCAGAGATGCTTAAAAAGTGCACTTTTAGACTGAATCAACCTTTGTCCTTTTAGAGACAGCTGTGTCTTTGTGAATCATAGAGTTGAAGCTGTGCACATGGAGAACACCTACAATACTATGAGTAGATATGACCAAGCACATTTTAAAGCAATGGGAAAAATTCTGAGAATCAACTTTCCAAAAAAATCATCTCTAATGGGTACCATTGCACTTACAAACATCATCGACTCACATATAATAAAAAGTAGAAAAAATAGTTTGCAATATCATTTATGATTTGTCTTAACAATTATCATGCTAATAGAATATAATAGAATAGAATAATCATTTAGTTGCACTCTTCCCTGTAAAAACTCACAGCAATTGAAGCTACAACAGAGTTTGATTGTCATAAAGTGTAACTTTGTTTTATTCTTTGGAAGCAAATACTGTGAATAATCTATCTCCAGCATGCACTCTAGTTTTTGAATACGTTATGTGAAGACAATCAGTACATGATCTAATAGTTCCATTCGAACACATTTGTTGATGAGATTTACATACATATAAATAAAAGCAGTTTAAGTAGATTTTTTATGGAATCAAGCTCACTATCCAGTTTAAACGTGAGCAGCATTTGGGGGGGTGTGTATTGCAATAAGCCTTAGATTACTGTAGTATTTCTGGTAACCCTATTCTTGCCGCACTTAAATGGGAAAAGCGTTCAACTAAAATAATTTTACAGTATGAAATGAGACACATACAAGTTTCTTACAAATACCAAAACTTCATTTTTGATGATTTGAGTGACGGGGTTCGAGGCGATAATCGGTAGTACCACCCCTTTAACATAAAGCCTTGGTTTTGTGGCTATTCTTCATATAACTAAATAGGTAAGCACTGAGAGAGCGCATGGCCCCCGGTTAGGGTATTAGCCTTTGGGGTGCTAGAGGTCCCTGGTTCAACTCCCAGCGGAACCACTTGCAGGGATTATGGTACTAAATTCTGGATTTAATCTGTACAAGAGCTATTGATTGAAATTGGATTCGCTCTCCCCATGGTTCAGTTGACTTGGGCAAATGAACCATGATAAATACCCCGTCCTTCGGAGGGACGTTAAGGCCGTCGGTCCCCTTTACAGAGATTGCAATACTTTACATGCACATCACAGTCAGTTTCGAAAAAGAGTAGGTGATTACCCCTGTCGGTCCCAATTCCGTCCCTGTAAAATGGAACCCCAATGGAAATAAGCCTTCCTGTCGAGGCTTTCTTGGGCTTAACCAGGACTTGTCCGAATAATTCAAAAAAAAAAAAAGTAGACTTTCCAAATATACTCTAAGTACATGAATAAAAGTCTAATACACAGCCTCAGTTACACAATATCTCTCCTATTCCTTTGAAGCAGGCTTTTCATTGTTATTTTTAAATTCTACAAAAGCCTGACTCTCCTAGTCAGGTTCATTTAGACGCATGCTTTGCTACATAACATTTGATGACTATTTCTTCATTCATTGATTTATTGTCAAGGTTTATCAATTTAGTGCTACACTCAATCAATTCATTGTGGTTATTTTCTTGCTGTTTTAATTATTACAAATGTCTGCTGCACAACCTATAAATGTCTTTGCAGGAGACCCTTTGGGAATTACTATCAGTATATTCAAAACACAGAGGTTTAAAGAATAAAAAACATTCATCTTATCAAAAAAATTGTGATCACCTAATTTTTAGTACACTTTAATGCATATCATGATAAAAAATATTTTCTAAATTTTAGTTCATTCTGTAATTTGTCTGTGATATGAGAAGATGTTTATATCACTATGTCCCAATGACCACTGTAAAATAATTTGTTTATCTACACACAAATATGACAAAGACTATTTCTCTAGAGAAGATAGAATTTGCATACCAAGTTAGGCATACACCCATTACATAATTCTAGCGGTGAGCATAAAATCTAAGCTTCTTTGAGATATATTGAGGGGACAAGGTCACAATCACAAGATCCCCTTCAATGTCTTCAGGGGTAATCTATGCTGATGGTCAGGTAGTGTGACAGGTGATTAACTTTTCCTTGCTTCCTGGTACTTAATCACCTACCACGAATTGGAGGCAGTTGTTTTATAATTGAGTAAATCTCTCTCTGGTCTCTTTTGACTAGATTCCTAATTTAGGCCAAGTAAAAAAAACAAACTTGTTTCCGTCCTGAACTTTTGAAAAAAGGAGGAGGAGGGCAGTTTTGTTTGTTTTAACTTTGCAGATCCCAAGAGGGCGGATGGGTCCTTTCCAAAAGGAAACAAAGCTTCCCAAAATTTGACTACTTTTCTTTCGACATCACAGGTTATGTTTGCTTCAAAGGCAATTCTCCTACCTAACTTTAACCTGAACAATGTGCCCTTAATAAGAGAACAAATTAGCGAACTAAAATGTGAAATTTACCACTCTGATTTTCAATGAATTTTCGAGAAAAAAACAAATTAACTAAAAAGGAAAAAAAAAGAAACTTGTTTTGATGCGGCAGCCACAACGCATGCGCGCGAGGACGAGAAACTAGTATATTTTTTTACTTGGCATAAAAAGCACCCTAAGCAAGTAATCGATTCAATTATATATCAAAATTTAAAAAACTTTTTATTTATTATGTAATGATTTTAGCGTCCATTCTTTTAGTATAAGCCTTTTCAGAGTCCCAATTTGCAGGTCTGACTTGAAAGCTGGTGAGATAAACTCACTTCTGGTGCTGGGTAGTTAGGCGGCAAGCTGCTATGTCACTGTTATGGTAAGAACCCCTTGCAGCTTGTGCCAGAAATGATAGAAATGTTGGTACAGTTGCATCTTACGCTTTCACCTTTGCTCAAAATTCAGGTTGTATACGACATGGTCCTCTGCTCTTGGGGACCTGGTCAATGCACTTTCCACATACTCATCCTAACTTGGAAGAATAACCATTCTCACTTGACATTTAAAACATCCCCCCTAACCCTTCCGACCGCGGTGACTCCCAAGGGCTAATTACATGGTTGGTTGGAGGCTAATTTCCAGAACTAATTTTACCATGATTTTTGTTAAATGTGGAACTTATTTTCATTTTGGTATAAGAGGATTATTCCGTTATAGAATATTCTAGTATGCTTTATCAGCACTCAATCAGTGGGAATTAGTTTTTTGGTGATCCATGTTTAGAAGTATTCCTTGCGTATGCACTTCCGTCTTTTAACAAGCAAGTGTTACGCAACCCACACTCAATGTGCCTGTTGTACCATATTGTGCATACATATATGCTATTCTTTATCAGTTTGCAAAGTGAAAGGGCCTGTAAATTTTGCTGTTGATCAAAGAATGGAATTAATGAGGTCATGGCTGAAGTTACAACCTTCACTGAAGTTAAGACAGTAAAACACACTAATACATCAACAGTGAAGTTAACACTAACAGTAAGTTCATCCTGCAAGTTTGATCTTTACGATATTACCTGCCATATATCTCTATCTGATTTCATGTACTACATCCAATTGGTGTGAATCACTTGCTTAGTTGAGGATCAATGTAGATTAGTCTAAGACAAGCAATCTCCTGTGATTTTATTGGCCGGTTAGCTTCTGTCATTAAGTCGCTGCGGATAAAATCCCAGTGGACACAATGTTTAGTCACTGACCTTTTGTTTTCATTATTTTGACACACCAATCTGTCACCTGGCATGGTTTAAAAATTTGGTAAATAGATAATTCAGTTTCTACAACAAGCAATGTTAACAACTGATGACGCATGCGGCTGATTTCATTTAAAAATATGGATGTTCTGCTTAATGTGTGCGTCTCTGCTGTACTTGTACTTTACCGATACATGATGAGCTACATTGCAAGGAATCCATACAGGGGGGTTTTACATTACACTTTCAATTAGGTGTATTTTGGGCACTGACAGCAGTTCCTGTATGGGAACTAAGTCAGATGGGAGGGGGGCACAACTTGAATGTCTTTGATCAAGCCATAATTTGCCAGTTGGGAAAATTTTAGTATTTTTAAAGACGTTCAAGCAAAGCTTTCTGAAGTATTATTGAGCTTGATTTGATTTTTAAAAACCTCTGTAAGGTTCTGTAGAATCTGTGGTTTGCACAAGGGCACAGACAACTGCCCACTCCCCCACACAAACACCCATAAAGAATATGAACTTTAAAATATGTTTTGGTGTTCACTTGTGCTTAATAGGGATTACAAATTTATAACAGACTTGCCTTTTTTCCATCTTTGGTTTTATCCCTACAATATAATGAAAGTTTCATACCTAACACCTTCACAGAGCAATCCACCTGTGTTTATTACTTGTCACAGAGAGAGCAAATCACATAATGACACACACAACATCAGAATAAACACAGAATAAAACTAATTTAATTTATTGTCTGACATTGGAATAACCAACAAATTCAATTACCACAAAAAGCTGACAATTCCTCACCTTGTCTGACAACTTAATCGTCAGAAAACCAGAAAAAGCCACTGAAAACCTTGACTTTTACAGTCTGCAATAACACAATGTCCAAATAAATTTATTCAAATCTGTAAGCAAAAAGTTGACTAGAAAAAGAAACAAACTTGTCCCAATAAAAGCTGGTACAGATATAGCAACATGTCCCACATTTTTTGATTTAATAAATCAACACTTCTAGGAGAAATCTTAAATACCTAGGCAGATGTGCCAAAGTGCACTCACATTTTCATGAATTCCCCAGGTTAATTTGCATAAGCAAAGAGATATAGTGTTGATGAGACTTATTTATGTAGAATAAATCCCCACGTAAAGTGTGGGCAAGGGAAAACCCCAAGTGAAAATCCCTGCAACTGTCTACTGAGTTCAGTCCTAGGGCAAATTCAGTTCAGTGTTATTGCCCTCAAAACTAGAAAATTTTACAGATATGGGTTAAAGGGTTTAACAGACATGGCTGAAAAATATTAAAATTAATAACATAATATCCCCCTCACCAAAGTCAGAGTATGAGATGGGGGACAAAATGGTGATTTCATTGCCTAACATTCACCTGGTTTATGGAAAAAACAAATTTATGGAAATAGCTATTTAGGCACTTTTCCTGCTGCTCATATTTATAATGTGTGTGCTATGTTATTTGAGGAAAATAGAAATATCCATATCAAAACAAATGAAACTTGTTTATTTATAACCTTTCCTGCTGTGCATAGCGATGCCACAGAACGAATTATGGACGGTTTAAGTACCCCATAAATGAGGATGTGAGCATTGTCAATCGATTATGTCAAAATTGGATCAAATTGAAAAATGTCCAGGCCCGAAACTATCTTAACACATTTTCTATCAGACACGATGCACATTCATTCAAGATCCTGTTGAACTTTTTGAGTAAGACTTGTCATTCCTCCTCTTTGGTATTTGATTATCAACAAAACCACAGCTGTCTTTTAGACCAAATTGGTTAAGTGAACATGATATTTTTAATTGCTTTTTCCTAAAGGTAACCTTTTAAGCAATGCTGGGATAACATTGATTACTATCAAAACAGTAGCTAACAGTACTTGTAGAAGAAACCAGCGCTAAACTCTTAATTTTGTTCTCCTCCAGCATGCCTATTTCCGTTCCTCCACTTTGTCTCCTATCCTTGGGAATGGCTAGCGCTTCCATAATGCCCTCAAACAACCCATGTATCCTTCAAATGTAAACTCCATAGCAATTCCTTGAGCAAGTTTTCAGCTATGGGTTATATTGCAGAAAATTCTGTCATTCATCCACAGAAGGATCTGATTGGTAACTTCCCTATATCTGAGTGACTTGGTCACTGATTAAATTACTTGGAAGATGTGCCGTTTACCTCTATTAATTAAATTCTGATAATATTATTCACAGATCATAACATAGCTTCTTCACATCTGATTCGTAGCCCACAATGAGGCTCCATGGAGGCCGATTTTGAGCTCATACTTCAAGTAACATTTTTTTGTTCCTATTTCAAGAAGCTTCTCCTACTCCTTGCAGTCCTATGATTTAACCACCCAAAAGTTACAAATTCACAATTTTCCCAGAAAATGTCCAGGCTAGTCCAAAATTGTACATGTATGATGTTACATGCATCTATGCACTGTAAAAACCTCTCATTCGAGCATTGATATAGGGTTCCCCATCCACCGCAGATAATCCCATCTTCCCACCATGCATTGCTCCATAACTCCAACCAAAACATTTTTCATGCACTTTTGAAAAAAAATGAAAGCTGTTTTGACCTTTAGAACTCATACTTCATAACATATATATGTACCCGGTTCACAACCTAACTTAATTAATATGTTTTTCTCTTGAAGTTCACTGCTCAAATTTACAGAAAAGCAATACATTTTAGAAGTTATGGTGACATACACACATAGGTACTGTCGTATATCCCTTTAATCTTGTAAGGAAGAAACAAATTCTACCATAAACCACTATGCCCGTAGTGTATAAACATTGGAACAGCCACATATCGAGCTTAAAATTCAGGAATTCAGATAAAAATCTTTTAGAAACACCCCCAAGCAACAACCTGAATAGATCTCCACGATGTACAACCTGCATGTCAAACAAAAACAACGAGGTGTCAATCGCAAACTGTTTGAAAAAGCACCCTCGTTAGCCCAGTTTTCTGTAATTTTGGCATTATCGGCACGCTTTGCAATTTGGTGAGATTTGAGAGCAATTTGTCGCTCATTAGGGGCACCGTCGCTTCAGGAAGTGTTTTATAAGTTATGATAACACTGGCTATGGGAGGCTTTAGCTTGTCACATCTCAAATGCTTGTAAGGGTAATGACGACAAAGTAGGGGGTTGGCTAGGGACGACTCCATGCAAAGTCCGCAGTAACGAGAAATGGGCACGCATTGAACTTTTAGAGAGGTTGCTAGGCTAAATTGCTCCCCTGTTAAAAATTGACAAATATTTTTCCCTCACACGACCTGGATATTATTCTCAGCATCACTTTCAATTCTTCTTACAACTATTGTCAAGCAAAACAACATATGGAGAGAAAGAGAGAGAGATTTCAACCAAATTCTTCTTGAGATTTTCTGATTGCCCATAATTATTCTGGAGCCACTTGATGACAGACTGAGATTTGTAACTAATTCAGGGGAAGCAAGGACGGCATGCAAACTGTCAGCCATGCAATACAAGCAGGTAGCCGGGAAAAAGATGGATAGAAAATGCGAGAGAAAATGAAGGATATTTGTAGCCAGATGTATCGTTTTTGTAAGATAAAGTTTCAAAAAGATTGAGATCTGATGACAATGACATTTCGGTATTAGACCTTTGAATTAAGCACTTTGTGATGATTAATGATTAAAAATTAAAGCAGTGTCTGGCACAGAAACGTAAACATCCAAAATGCCTTCAAATAAGTAATAATTGTAGTAAGAGTTAATTTCTATAAATATGAATATGTTCCTATGCCAGATAATCCCTTTGATGTACCTGTGTTAAGTTTTGTTATCACTTTGCATGCTCTCTGAGATCACAAATATTCTATAAAATAGTGGTAAGTGGATTAACTATCTTACATCCAAGAGGGAGGGAGGGAAGGAGGAAAGGGCAAGGAAGGAAGAAAGAGGGAGGGAAGAAAGAAGGAGGGAAGAAGAGAGGGAAGGGAGGCAAGAGAGAGAGAGGATAATTTTAGAATTCATAAACAATGCATTTTCCTTCATACACATGATTCACAGGATCAAAACTAAGATAAATTTACAATTTATCAGTATTTTCAAGTCACAAAAGGTTTGAGCACATAGCAGCTATCCAACGTGGAATCTTGCCTCGTGATCAAAGCACTTCAAATCACTTCCATAGTAGAGAAACATGGCATACTCCCCACCAGCCTCATGTTTACCTTACCAGAAATCAACACTTTATGATTAATCTGGGGACTCCTACGGCTGCATATTAGGTACTGGGGGTATAGATAACTGGGGTTATTTGTAGTTTTCGTGTTAGGATAGTGTTCTTTGCTAAGACAACAATGTAGGGGGCTGAGGAGGGGGAACTGTCTGGCACCAATACCATCAGATAAGGGGGATTTCTTGCTGGGAGGAGTGATGATGCTCCAAGTCATGGATAAAGGTCGCGTTCTTAACCATCAATCATGTCGGTTTGATGGCTCGGATTACTCAGTGTGCTCGTGTTTTTGGTTTGATTGTAGTGGTGAATGTTGATTAACGGCAGTGTACTAATGCATATCCTGGTTAATCATAATGGATGTTGGTTTGCATATATACAAAAAGAATCTCTACAAAGCTTTTTTCTCTACAGTACATGTATATGATGAGCAAGGGAAGCAGAAAGGAAGAGATATGTGGGAAATGTACCAGAGATGTAACAGAGGAGTAGTCCCATTGCCTGAAAATCCAAAATTTGAACCAATGTGAAGGCCAAATTTTATCATATCCTCTGGTGAAGCTCTGGGGGAAGTATTTTCTTATGTGATTTTAGGGTACAAGACCCCTTCTCTAAAATAAATTGGTATTTAAAAATTGGATTTTTGATGCAGTTTACCTTATCATTAACACTTTGATCTCAGAAATTGAAAAAAATGAAATATTGTTTTTTTACATTTCCGGATTTGTTTTTATTTATGTCCAAAAATATGGAAATCCGAAATTTCCGGAAAAGTTACATCTCTGATGTACACAAGTAATGGCCGAGGTGGTATTTGAACTACAATGGGGGGAAAGTTCTGCAGGCCTGACGACCAGGATATGGCATTTTGTGGATTTTGAAAAAAAAGCAAAGGGAGTAAAAAAATTGCATATTTTAAAAAGATCTTAGTAATTTTTAGAGTCATTAGCTAAAAAAATCTTTAGGTTAGGCAATGGGGAAAGCTTCTGAAGACCAGGATTTGGCATTTTGTGGATTTTCTATATTAATACAAAATCAGTAGTTCTTGCAAAATGAATTGATTTTGAAAAAAAAAGCAAAGTGAGTGAAACAAAGAGCACCAATGGTGCTGCAGCTCGGCAGGTCATTAACATTTTGTGCTGTGTAAACCCAATACAGGGCTTTGTGTCAGCAGTTCTTCTGACCAAGTCTGGTGATTATAGTAATTGATTTGTAGCACAAGGAATTTTTAGATTTTCAAAGAATGCCCCTTTAATCGGCCCACATGACCTTTGACTCAAATTTGAGTACACCCCAAATGGGCCTTGGGTCAGTGCCCGGGGGGGCACTTGTATTCAAAGGTGGATATGATGCGTGAACAAGAAAACGCGTAAAAAGGGTGTCTTTTTTCCAACAGGCAATGTACGCGTGTACATCGTTTAGGCTGTCAAAAACAGCAAAATAAAGGAAAAAGGGTATGTTTTTTTTCTTAACCCTGGCATTGTCATGTTATATCTCATTAAGCAGGGATCAAAATCATCCAAAATATTGAAATCGGAACTTGGGAAGTAAAGCAAAGCAAGATAATAAAGGGTATATTTACGATTCAATGCACTGCGTACTTGTTGAGGGTATCATAAACAGATCAAAATACTTGTCTAGGGTATGTTTTTAGCTTGTTTTTAGTCGGTGAAAATACGTGTTTAGGGTGCATTTTGAAAGTCCATGTTCACGCATCATATCCACCTTTGAATACAAGTGGCCCCCCGGGGGGTCAGTGGTTCTTCTGACTAATTTTTCGCTGCAATTGGCCTAAGCGTTTGGCAACCAGACACATTTTGGCAAGTGATAACAGATGGAGTCAACACATTGCCATCGCAATGCATGCCACGTATGCTGAGCTCAAAAATTGCATATTTTAAAAAGATTTTAGTAATTTTTAGAGTCATAAGCTGAAAAAAATAAAACATCAAACTGATGACACAATTTAAGCATATGAATATTTCATCTTGGTAGAATGGCCTTCACCCCAAAATCCCATCTGTCAAATTTTTCACCAATATTTCAACCTGTGTAAAATTAATATTGGTCAACCAAAATGGGGCACATTTTCACTCATAACAACATCCAAACCAACCATCATTTAGCCCCAAGATTTCACAGGGTAAATGAGAAAAATAGTAGCTTTCTTCAGATACCAAAATTTTGACCACTTTCAGTAAAATCTGGGGTTCTGGGGACGAGTCTATTCGCAATCAGGCCATGGCCCTTTAAAGTACATTGGCAATGGCAAAATATCTGGGTACCAGAATCTTTATAGAAAATCTGTAATATTTGAGGCAATTTTTTATTTTTTAAAATTTTTTTTACACAAATATTCTGTGAAGCATTCTAAACATTACCCTTGACGTGTTGAACTATTGCAATAAATCCTGGAAGACAGTGCACTAACAGAGATAAAAATTAGGGAGATTATTCATGTCAAATCTAATTTCTACCACAAAAACATGATGGATAATTAGAAAATCGGCTCTTACGACACTTGGGAGCCCTACCACGGGAGAAGTTCTACCAGACCAAATCCCACACTGCAGCCTGTCTGCTGCATGTTAGGTTCCTTGACGTACTATGATAAAGAAAAACAGCAATAAAATTCCTAGCTCTAAATCAAACCTAGCTACTGAAAACGTTATTTTTATTAGAGAATTAAGTCAATATAGGAAGCGATCATTTACACTCCGTATTCCCATAGGATATCCAGTTCCTAGGGTAATCCTTGCTTTATACCCTGCCGAGTGCAATTTGGCACTCGTACTGTCACTGCCTAAACAACCCCCAGTATAGAATCACGACAAACGTCTAACTTTATCAACCCTAAGTAACAATGTCTCCCAGACTTCTATCCAAAGGGACTTTGTAGTTGAAGCTTGTGCTATAAATGATACACAGTGTTGGTTTTTTGTTACAAGTGTGCAGAGCTGACTGAATCCTGCCATCGGGGATGAGGCTATGAAAGTTGGTTCAGACTGATGTGTTTATGTGAATCTTTGCAACAGTGTGATGGCATGGATGGTCTGTTCTAAATCGTGCATAACGCCCAATCTACCCCAGGCAGAAAAGTGTTTATAGTAGCCTACATAAAGCTTAAAACTTAAGGAGACAATCTAATCTCAGTTTGGAAGCCATTACAGTTGATTACAACAAATAATTAACTTCCTTCTCCTAAAATTCTTGTCTATTTTCAGACGGATCAAACTACACACTTATCTTGGCAATTTGAAAAAAGTGATGTTGTGTAGAAAAGCTTTCTCTGTTGACTATACAGAAGATTTAATTTTAAAGATGAATTTGCTAAACACAAAATGCTCATGTTGAAAGAGTCGCTACTTAAATAGAATATTACATTTCCCTGACTAGTCTTGTGGAACAGGTTACGTCATGGCTCACATGATACGCCCCTTATTTAGTCTACTTTTGTTTATCAGACGATTAACGGGTGTACTTTTCACCCATGTTTAAGCGAGGAAAAAACAAAAACAGCTCGGCGGCAGTTCCTGGGCTAAATAAGAAGCACGACATCGCATATGAACCTTAATGTGGTAGGGCAGTCTTGCCAATAATAGCGTAATTTGTACGGCTGCTGACACTACAATCTTGGAGCTAGGTTTGATTGGTTGAGGACAAATGTGGAGTCTTCATGTGTGAGTTGCTGATCAAAATCAGAGTTACGCATTTATTGGTTAGAGCAATATCGGGTACTAAAAGGAACTTGAATTAGGAATTAGGGATAATGACTATGGCAGCACTTGACATACAGCTACATACAAGGGTAAAGATGTTAAGAGTCACTGGTACATAAAATTAACTGCATTTGTAAAGTGCATACCTGAATCTAAAGAGGACAGTGGGTATAATAAGTAATTCCCTATGACTGAACTGACACCTCCATTTATGTCAGTAAATGAGTGATTCTTGGTCAATGCCTGTATCTGGGAAGAGGTACGATAGATTCCAGCAAATCTAAGGTGGTTTTCCAATTTATGGCTATCATGTTCTTTACTTGATATGAGAATCTGGCACTTGCATACCCTCACCACAAAGTAGCATGGGAAACAGACTTGCAGTTTTGGTAGTAAAACTGATAATGCATATTGCAATTTCCTATTCACTACTGTGCTAATATTGATGGTTAACTATTAAAATGATAGTTTTTGTCTATCTTGGGAAAGAAATGTATTTGAAAGCTAAGATTTCAGGATGACAAATGGGAAAAACACGGCCTTTTAATCATATCAAAATAGATACTACTTCCGTTTAAGTCAGATGGGGTCCCAAAGATGATCGGAACAAGCACCTTTATTAAGAAATGAATTGAGCTATGGGAGATTTAGGTTAAGACTTCCACAGGGGAAGTGTGGATCCTTCTAAAGTTAATAGACCTTGTTGTGCCGAATGGGGTGGCTCCTCTCTCCATTTCCATAACCTTAGATCACACATGCAGTGAAAGCTACAGTAGGGGTTTAACTTCCCTGACTGGGATTCAAACCTCTAACCTCCCAACTGTTAAGTGGGTGCTCTAACCACTAGGCCAACATGTTCCATTGAGAACCTACATTGAAATCTCTTCCTTCTCTGTGGAAGAGGCTTTTTGAGGTCTTTCACTGAGGAAATGTCAATTTTACACAGAAGTGCCCTAATGGCAATTTAATTTAACCTGCACACTCCCTCTGTTGAAAATGTAGGTGAAGTTTTCCACAGGGGGAGTATGGTTTTCTCATAGAATAGCCAACTGGAATCTATTAGTAAATGACTGATCTTTGATGATGTGGTTTTTAAGTTTTTCCTCTGAAGTAAGACTTGTGCAGCAAATAGATTTCCTATATCACATGTTTATATACGAGTTATAGATAACTTCACATTTTATAAACAAGAGCTATCATTTCTAAACTCTCTTTACAGAGAGCTTCTTCAAGTCCAATGTTAGACAAGGCAAATTGAGCCTAATCATGATGCCCCTTGTCATAACAAAATAAACAGTTTGTTCTCGGCGACAATTAAGCAGGAAATCGGGATGTTTTGCTTGCGTGGATCAGGCCCTCCCACATGCAACATTGAGGTTACCAAGAAAGACAAGTGACACTACTATATATATGAATCTGCTGATCAAAAGATCAGTTCTTGTACCAAAGTGTAGATAAGCGAATTTGTCAGACTTGGTAGTGTTCAGATATCATTCAAAAGAGGTAAAAATTGAGTACATTCATGACATGGAACAAACCCCCAGCACTACCACCTGCCTATTTATCACCATCAAAGCACAATTTTGATTGGTTACTTGGAAGGTAATGGCAAGTAATGAGCAAATCAGAGATACTGTAAGAATGTGGTATGATTTACACAGAGATATAGAAGCACTCTTTTGATTGGTTACTCAGAGCTGAGAGCTCAGAGGGTTATCTCATATTGTGTCCTGCAATGAGCCAATCAGACAGAACGTATCATAAGTGGTAGTTCTCTGGGGTTAAAGGTGCGTGTTCCGATCGTCTTTGGACCCCCCGATTTACCCGAAAGTAGTATCGATTTTGATATCAGATCATTTTTCTCATTGTCGTCCTGAAATTTGAGCCCTCAATCCATTTCATTCCATGATATAAACAAATAACCGCCGCTTTAGTGGTTAACCATCAATATTAGCACAGAATTGAACAGGGCTTTGCAACATGCATTATTGCGTCTACCATCAAAACCGCAAGGTTGTTTCCCACGGTACTTGATGGGGTGTACGTGCAAGTGTCAGGCTCTCATATCAAGTAAAGAACACAATTCACATAAATTGGAATAACACCTTTAAGAGCATGTCTGATAAAAGTAACCCAGTATTCTACATTCTTCAAAATTGGACAATGAATTCCTACAGCCTGATAGGTACCTTTACTGTAAAACACCCAAATGCATTTTTGATGACTGAGAGATGGATGGACAGATTTCTCCATTGAGTTGGTCAAATGTTTGCTTCACAATTTGGCCAAAGCTTGTTCCAGGGCAATTTTAAGAACCAGATGCTTAAGTTTAGAGAAAATAGAACAAAGCAACACCATGATCTAAATTACTGTAGAACCTTAAAAATAATGTATTGAGTTACATACTTAATAGAACTGTAAATATATTGAAACGTCAATAGCTTCTTACGCAGACGTCATAATCACTGTTAACTGTGGGAGACCTGCTTTTCTTGCTGAGAAATAATAGCACTCTACTGAGTCAAGATCTTTGTATAGTTGAAGATAGTATTAAGTTTGTTTTGGTTGAACTTGTTAACAACATAATTAGCCATATGATGGGAATCAATGTAAAAAGTTTTAGTCTGGAAGTTGAATGTAAGTATCGCTTGACCTATTAATGGGCTATGTAGAGAGAGTTGGATTTGGTGCTTGGTTATATCATTATGTATGCATTATGGATTGACAATATTATGACATAGTTCTGTTAAATTTTCTCAAAAAGTTCAAGAAAGACGGTTAATGGATTTAACTGCTTAGGTGGAGTTACAACTTACATTTGTCAAATTTTAATGACAATTTTAAAGAGAAAATTTTCCTATATTAAAGTTAAAACTTAAAATTGCAAGGCTAAAAAAATATCAAATTCTACTGTTGAAAAAAGAGACCCATGTGTGCTTGGTCAGATTGAACCAGCAACCTCCATATTAGAAGCACGACACACAAAAAATTGAGCTAACAAGGTGGTTTTTCAATACTTCCTTGTGCTGGCCAGCTCTAGAGAAAGATTAAAACAAAATTCATCCTTGTCTACCTGGAGAACTGAGTAGTTCAAAAAATACCTCACGGTCCGGGGACCGCGAGTGTTGTCTGCCATCGTGGTTTGTGAATGGGGGCCAAAGGTCACAAGGTCACATGAGGTTACCAACATGTCACCCCACTCTGCCGCCTTCTTTCCACCAAGTTACATCATCATAGCCCTTACGGAATTCATATGGCATGCAATATATTAAGGGTTAACATTTTGACCAAGGACACACACACACAGACATACGACCAGAGTAATCCCTATGTGCCTTCTGCACATAGTTCAAAAAGTTCAAAGAAAAAGCAGTACCTTAGTCTATCTTTATCACTCTCACTAACTTAAGCATCAATCAAATTTGGTTCACTTACAAGCCAGTCAAAGGAAAACTGATCATAAGGTCGGTTGCACGGCAAATTTGCTGGTGGGCTGCTTGGTTTTTGGCCGTTCTGGGGCTCAAGGAGCCCCAAGTTAGGTGGGACTGTTAAAAGGCAAAGGCCACTTCTCTTTGCCTTTAAATAATTCTTAGTTCACCCCTACTGTCAAGATACTGGTGTCAAATTTTTAACTTTTCAATACATGTTTGAAATTAAATTGTAATAATCTGTAAATTGTATAAAAGAACATTTTTTGAGATGCCCTGTTTATTTTATTTTAAGTGAAAAATCTCATTACCTTGAGGACATGATGCAACCCTCTCAAAAGTATTGTAGTTTTTCTAGAAAATGGAAGAAAAGTTTGAAAACACAAAAAAAGCGACAAACCCCTTTAATCCTAATCGAAACCCCTGGGTGTAATCGCAACTGAAGATATTGATAAGGTTTTCAATTTGTGCAATCGCACTTACACAGAGTATACTTTGCACTCATCGCATTCTTTGAGCATAACATGAGTGTGCAGAAATGTATTTGTTCAGTTTGTACGGCATCAAACGAACTAATTGTTTAATGAGGATTCAAAGTAAACACCCTCCGCAGACAGCACTGCAGTGTGTTAAGGAAACATCTTTTTTATCTATAAATAAAGCAATTATCGTTTTAAAAATAAATACGGCAAATGTGTGCTACATGGCTATACAATCACTCTCTAAGCATTTCGGTAGGTCTGTATGAATGAGAGATGTCTCTTAACACAGAAATCTTAAACATGTGATCTAAAGAGAGGAAATGAGGTGTAAAATGCCAATTGTCAATTTGATTTATTCCTGTAAAATTTGTTGGAACTTGCATTTCTAAATGTAAAGGAAAAAATTTATTTAAAGTTATATGTTTTCAATACTTGTCACTGGTTCTTTTCACAGAGCTTTTTTCGCATTCCGGTTTTCCTTACTGTTGAACCGATCTCATTTTGCCTGCTAGCTGGAGTATGTTCATCGGGGAATGTTCTTGCTTCAATGCCTCTTTCTGTAATCCTTCCATTGTCTCTCTCTCTCTACTTTTATGTCTTGTTTTCTTCAAATATTTGTTGCTTAAAGTAATGGTGTGTGACTTTTAGAGATGTATGACAAATCATCTTTTTGCTAATTTGCTCTTAAATGAGAGATCATGTCTCAAAACGCAAAAAGTCTATTGTCTGTAATTGAAGTTTATATACCTTTGACGAGTGTAGATTTTTGTAGGAATTGCATCTCTCCATGTGAATGTGTTACACAGACCATTTGATTGGGCAGATGCTATTTTCGTACAGCTGCAGTGGTAGCCATTGTTGATATTGTTAAGCTTGTTCAAACATCAATCCCTTTTTAGCGGGAGCACCGGGGTATTGCAGACTGTGCTGGCTATGTTTGCAGTGGAAATTAAGAATGACGTATAATAAACGTCCCCTTTTTGGCGTTTATTAGGGACAATAAGGTAGTTATTTTTATACTTTCAAAAGTATGTCCCTCAACTTAACCTTCTTTACTGTTCCAACAAAAACATATCAGGGTACTTCTTGAAAAATTTAGACAATCCTACCATTGGTACCTGAATCAGGACCTTCCCTACATCTGCATCATTTACTGTGTCAGCTCACAAATCTAATATCCCAAAGAAACCCAATAAACACTGCAGAACATTAAACAACATTGCATTATGCAGGCTCTGTATAATGAAGATTGACTGCAATAGCACAAGGCCAAACAGCTGATAGAATTAACTGATTAAGAACTGAGAATTACTGTTAACTATGCAATACGTAAAATAATATGATCCCTATGGCACGCCCTGCTTTTATTTTAGAAATCATGTTAAAGATAGACAAATGATGCAGACATTTTCATCGTCATTTTTTTAAAAATATTAGAACTGTTTTTCCTGTGATATGAATCCTATTTCAAGTTATTTGTCAGCCTTGATTAAGTTAAAGCTAGTTTAGTTGGACCTATATAATACTTTGAAAATGCCTAATTTTACTTGACAATCTGGAAATAACTGTTAAACAGTAAGCCATTTGTAGCATATTTTGGGACCGTTGCTGTGAGGATTTTTGGAAAAGTACATTTTCAAGGAAGATCCCACTTCAAGTTATCAGGTATATCGATTGCTTTAGGGTGTCTTGTTGATATTACAGCTAAAGGCTTTCCAATCAACTTTAATACATATATGCACCCCTGAAACATGTCAATTAAGGTCATATCAATTGATTCTAATGTCAATATTAAAACATGGATGCCCATTTTTTTTAAATATTAAAATTGCTTATGCAAATTGGAAATATTATTAAATAAGATCATTTTTTATACTGTAAAAGTGTCAGCTATGGATGTGACAGCCCAAGTTAAATTTGTTGCAGACACCTGAATAGTTGTTTCTACCTTCTATTACTTGACCTAACTGTAGCACTTTAAATTGTCTAATTAAAATGAATGAAATGGAAAATTCTGTATTACTATAACTCTGGATTTTGAGCCGAAGATATTAAACCTTCTAACGTCATACATCAGATTTCAAAATCCACATTTCATAGGAAATTGGTATGTACTTTTTACAGTTCACCTATATTTTGTACTTTTTTAAAATCTAAAATGATTGAAATCACTGTGATGTAGAATCATTCAGACAAGAGTCTTGAGCAATCCATACTGAGTATTACTCTCAAGGTTTACAGCATCTGTGTACCTTTGGAAATACTTTGCTCAGTTTTCTATTTAAAAAGGCCTTCTAAAAATCCTTACACCTACAGGTCTTGGTTTAGTCTGGCTTTACAATTTAAGTGTTGGATTTGGAGCAGATTTGTAAATTACGTAAAGCTGCTTTCACATTTACATCATGGGCTTTTATTTAGTTTGGTTTTATAGTAATAGCTTTTCACTTACTTCCTTATGCTCCACTTAAACGTGTAAACTAAAAGTGAATGCTAAACAGTTAATAGTCCCAATTGATGTTCTTATTTTAATCAGAAAGACCTTGCGGTTGCTTGCTCCATGTGTCAGTCTGTGTATTTGTGTGTCTCTCAAAATATTATGAAAAACTCTTGGTATTAACTTAATCTATGTTTGCACTAAATAAAGTCCACTAAAAAGTGGCTACTAAAATGTTTGAGAGACACACAAACACACAGACTGACACATGGAACAAGCAAGGTCTTTCTGATTAAAATAAGAACATCAATGGTTTAGTTTACCTTTGTTTTTTAAAGGCTAACCAAACTGGATAAAAAAAAACCCCCAGAAGTTTACAAGAAAAGCAGTAAAAAAATTTTGAACGGGGTACACAATACAGCAAAGGATTGGGATCAGATGGGGGATTGGAGATTCTTGATTCTCCAAGACAACCTGTGATGTACTAAGCAAGGATGTTCTTCTGTGTACATTTCTTTCTCTAATGCAAAGCCATGGTTTGCAGTGGCATCTGTAATAAATAACAAACTTCTTATCCTTATCCTTATCATCATATCTTGCATGTGTTGCCAAAAACGGGCAACATTATCTATTTAGGGGTTAGTGTGCTTTCGTTTATTATTTGGTTAAAAAACATGATTAACGATGCTAAGCCACTGCTGCGCTTACTTCTATCCCCAAGCCTTGGCTGTTAGTACATGGAAGAAAAAACGCTGTGTTTTCCTACTGGTATTTGACATGTTGGGGTTTCAAGTGGAAAAAATTCTGAATTTGAAAAAAAAAAGGGATGAGGAGGGGCATTTTTTTCCTCCCCTGCATAAATAGGTTAAAATTCTTTTCCTATTTTACCATATATTTAGCATGCATTGTTAGGACCTGACTGCCTGAAAAAAAACGGCCTTTTTAAAAATGTTCCCTTCTGTCAGAGAGACCTCTTGAATGATCATTTAAAGGTGCTTCTCATACACAAGCAAACCTGTAGGAAGCATCTGACCTTCTTAAGCATCATTTTAATGCCATGAAAGAAAATATAAAAATTTGAAGCAGCCCTAAAAAAGACATTTTGTTTTAAACTGTCATGATCCACAACCTCGTCCCCCCGCCTTACCTAAAAAAAATTCAGATTTTTATATCATCTGAGCCGTTAGTCTTAGTAATCCACATGTACCTAATCTTACGTGAAAATTTCGTTGTATCTATAAGAAATGCACAATTTTGTATTTTCTGTCCACAAACGGACAGAAATTACAGCACAGTGGCCTATGGGACCATGGGAAATAAGCAATCGCTCATGACACAAAACTGCAAGATCGGGATCAACTCATATTTTGTGCATAAGATTTTCTCAAAGGATATCTACTGAACAATGAATAAAACAGAAGGTGCTGAAATCACAAAATGCACCTTTAAACCACTCTAATTTCTAGATATGTCATTGTACTTTTAAGTATGACGGTTAAGTTGATGGGGACACAAAACGGTAAACATACACACAATACAATTTTTGGATATACTATAAGCACTCCATATACTAACCCTGATCACCATCGTTACTCTTAGCTGGTTCAGATGGTGCTTCCTTACTCTCCTCGGTCTTTTCAGCAGGTACTGGTGTTGTCAACGATGATTGTAGGGCACCAGTGATGGCCGCTGTGATAGTCGGATTCTGAGCTGCAGCAGAAGAGGGTGCAGGGGGCGTGGGTTGTGTCGGAGGTGGTAAGCTAGGGGAACTACCACCACCTGAAGCTGTTGCTGTGAAACAGAAAGATAGATTTTGGGTGCCATCACAAATTTACCAAGAAGCAAAGACAACAAAGCATGCATGCAACAGTGTGTTTAATAACTTGAACAAACTTGGATATTTCAGTAAACTCTAATGCAGGTGACTAGGATTGCTTGTTCAGATATTTTGAATATCATAAAGTACAGCTTATGACGTGTTCAAGTGATTAAACATGCAGTTTTAACAATTTTTAATGCCACATCATCAGAAACATTAGAATTTCGATATCAAACAAGCCTTTGATAAGATTGATCATTGAAAGAAGCAAAATTTGTGCAAGAACATGTTTGACAGATGTTTCTATGTGATGTCAGCTTGCATAGTTTGCAGTACCCATTTCACCAAGCATAAAATAAAAGAGGAAATTAAGACACATAAAATTGAAACTTAATTTGCATACAATAGCCAACATTTAAGCAATATTGCAAACAGCAAAACCAAATGCTTTAAGCTGCAGCATAGTTTATGGGAGAGAAGAGATTTTTTTACATTGCCTATAAACAAGCAACACAAATGAGTTTTCCATCATTTGAGGGCAGTATGTAGCAACATCCACAGTCCCAGGTCATCTTACTGGAGTATAAGCTGTGGAGCAAAAGACTTAACGAGAGGCTACTAAATCTACTACCCTTCCACCAACAAATGAATGGTTATATACAGTATGTTATAGTTCAAAAATAATTTGGGCAATCGTGAGGGACATTACTTACTTCATAGTGTGCATCGGACGCTTTAGAAAGCGTGGGTTTGAAAAATCACCAAATCCTCAAAAAGTGTGGGTTTGGGAGAGTTGAAACTAAAATGCGTGTATTCTTAAAAAGCGTGCAAAAAAATAAGAAGCGTGTAATTCGCATCTGTACCTAGCTGAAAAGCTCTGAAACCAATGAAATCAGCCGACTTCCGCTCATTTTTTGCCCGTATTTCTTTGCGAACTTGGAACGTTGTGCGTATTTGTTTGTAACTGTAACATACTGTCTATACACCCGTCCATGTCAAATTATCAAAAAATAAAATGAAGAAGAAAAATATATTTTTTGTATTGATTGTATAATTACTATTACTTTACTTTCGCGTATAAATTCTCAAGATAATAGCTAAATGGATGTGATTTTTTTGAATACCAAGCAGCAGCTTGAGATTTCGCCGCAATTTCACATCGACAGTGTGAAATAATTCCCAGCTTTCAGTGGGAGCAATTCGTTTCCAACATGGCCGCCCGTAACACGGAGACAGTGGGATGCCGACTGGTATCACGATTACCGTAGCGCTATAGGAATTTCAGGAGAAAATTGCACATTTTAGCGTGTGTCAGTATTAATGGGGGGTTGTTTCAATGTGCCTTTCAAACTTTAATTTTGTGTTTTTTTTGGTAGAGCAAAGTAAAGCAATTATTATACTTCCGGGTGTATTCGCTTCGTCAAGGTGCCGAAATTGGTACATTTGATGTTTCTTCTTTGGGCATATTGTGCTGTTAAATGTAATTTGATTATTGAATTTCATAAAACCGAGTGCGTTTCTATCTAGTAAGAACAAATATTCAGAATGAAATCGGAATCTCAAACCTGATACTGATGAGCTAACTTTGGATTTTTTGTTTTTCAACTTACACTCACTTCTGAAGAAGTTACTGTATGCAGTATGCAATGCCTATGGTGGGCATGTCATGAATGATAAAGGGACCGAGTCGCATGCATTGACACCAAAGGCACTTTGAAAAGATCCAAAATCTAAGAAAAAACGCTCATTGAATCATAATATATAGTGTATGTATTGAGTATAGGACTACTGTGCCCTACAATATTTACTCCGGCATGGACTTTCCATTTTATGATCATTCTAATCAGAATTAGATGTAGGTCCTATACTGATCGCAGTTCGCCGTTTCCCCTTGCAAAGCAAAAAGGCTTTTAGGGTGGGTTAGACTTCACGGTATAGAAGGGTGTTTTTTTACAGGGGTGGGTTTTAAATAAAAGGGTGGGTTTGCAACCACTCTGCAACACTATGTACTTAACCTTTGCACAACCATCATCCCAGTAACCAAAAGCTCCTTATTCATAGTTATCACTCAATGTGTGCCATTTATATTCCCAATATCATGTCCTCCCAGCCAGGAAGAATAACAACTTATTCACCTTCACCCCATTCCACCCCAAAAGTAGATTTTCAAATCACAGCTAATGGCCCCCCAGTGACATCACTGCCAACCACTGACTATATCTGGCATGCTTTTTGACCGATTTATTAAAGCATTTGGGTCATCACTCACATGCGAATGCAGACCATGGCTTTTATTGTTTATTTCCATTCAGTGCTAGGTGGATTAACATCTAAACTATATGAAGCCGTCCTAGTCAGCACCTTACATACAGCATACCATGGCTATTTTTTGTTTCAATCATACAGACTAATGTTTAAACAGATATATATCTGCCAGGTGCTCGGTGGATAACACCTTGGCATACCATTGCTAGCTTTTTTGTTGTTGTTCTTGGGAGGTCAGACATGTTTTAAAGATTTGATCTGACATGGGGTAAATACTGGTATAAATTGTGTGTGAAATTTAGACAAAATCAGAAATAGTTTACAATTTCACATACAAATTGGTTTTCAAGTTTAAGTGATTGTTTATTTTTGTTCATATGTTTTACTAAGAGTAATTTTTCTTGGGTTGACCCCTTCTTTAGTCTAAAATTCCTGTCCTTAAAGTGACAGGAGGAGAATGTTTTTGAGGATACGAATTTCTCTCAAATTGCACGGATCGCTTGTAGACCACCTACTCGAACGTTTTGAAGTGTTTATTGGCTAAACAAGTACAAAGAAAACCACAAATCTTGCTTTTAACTTGCCTGACTATCATAATGGTCCCATAGAAACACCGTGCTTTGACTTTCTGTCATGCCGACAGAAAGTCTAAATCATCATCTTATTATATATAAAGACGGCGATCGCTTATTCACTTCAGGTGTGATCTAATACATTGGAAAGCATTCCAAATATGCAAAAAACCCGGTTTGGAAAAAATTGGGGGGCGCTTCTGTCTTCTTTCTGGAAATCTCCCTCAGGTCTCTTTCAAGTGCTCAGAGAGCTAAGATGAGCATCAAAGAACACAAAGGTAGCCGGGTCGAATCTGCTCAGGTGCCATGTAGGACATGCCCTACCCACACACACATGCACGCACACACACTCACTCGCATCTCCCTCTCCTACACGACCTCCTCCTGTCATTCAACTGTTCTCCCTGAAGGATAAGCAATTGTATCCACCTACTCCAACCTGAAAAACACCATAGCAGCGAACTTTAACAACTGTGTCACCATTTAAGTTCATGACACAGTCTGTATTTTTAGCACTAGTCACCTGCACAAGTTGCTATGGGCCAATTTGCACACCACGATTTCCATACTTATTATGCTTGACGATACACTTTATCAGGTGAATCAACGCCGCTATTGTTACAAGTGGATAAACTTGGTGATGAAAATTGCTACTAGCTAGTTGAGGTTGAAATTTTTCAGGAGGGTTAATGCTTAATACACTGCCCAGAGTGATGTGGTAAAAGCGTGAGGGGTATAATTCCACCGCCTTGTATTGTGTTAAATAAACAAACAGCTTGTGGCAGGAGTGCAAGCACAATGAAGACAGGCCATTTTAATATAACATAACAATCAAGGTGTTGATTGTTAGCATTGTCTCTCATTTGGTTATGTCTTATGGGTTTTCTTAATAGCTCACAGCTTAGAAATATTCAGTAACCAGCAACCCCATACTGCTTGTTTTTCACATTGTCACCACTTCGGTGCTTTGGTTTGGTCCAGGCTAGTTCCTCCATCTATACTCCAATGTAACATCACTGGATATTTTGGAGACTGTAGCAAAAGACCCACTTTTTTATTGCATTGGATTTTGTAAAACTCTCCTGCAGGATGAATTTTGAAATGGTTAACTAAAAATCTGAATTGCAAGGCTCATGGAGAGATGAATGAATACAAAATTTTCAACCAATATGAATTGTCAACGACCTCTGACGCCCCCCTTTTGAAAAAGACGACCTTTAGTAACTAAACATATGACCCAAGTTCTTCTGACCAAGTATGAAGTGAATCGGTGAATGGCATGTGAGAAATGATTAAACTTTTTGATTTTAATGAAAATGGGTCAAAGGTCACATAGGGGTCATCAAAGGTAATTTGTACATCTCGCTTTAGTCTTGGGCAGTGGTTCTTTCTGTGTAATTTGGGTGCCTGAGGCCTCTTATTTGCCACAGAAATGTTTTAAATATAGTTTTTGACAAATGGGGTCAAAGTTCCCATAGGGTTCATCATAGGTCAACCTGTTTACACTACTTGAGCCTTGGGACAGTGTTTCTTCTGACCAAGATATAAGTTATCAGTCATGCAATATGTGAGAAATTGTCCAATTGTTAACCTTTGTTTATGGCCACAGCTCACACAGCCCTCCCTTTGTGTCTTCCCGCTAATATATCGGACATGCAGGACCGAGAATTTGGCCGTTTATGCATTCCTAACAAAAATTTGTTCAGGCACACAAAAAATGATTTGAGTTCTTCACTAAACAATTCTCTACTTTTTAAATTACCACATTGTTTTGAAGCTTGAACTAGATGAAGATGTTTTGAAATCTCTGTAGTAAGTGGTAATGGTTGAATGATGGCAGCACTTACAGGGCTCCTTGGGAGGTAGGTCCCAAGTCCAAATTACATATGCATGTACCCAACCTCCCTCCTAACCTAATAACTATTTCCCACTAATTTATTCGACCATGTTGTTATTTCACAACAAATTGGTTTTGATCAAAGTAAAACCCTCAATCCAACATTTCAAAACAGTCCAAGCACAGTTTCCACCTACAGGCGGTCCGCAACAAAATTGTTAACACTCGGAACACAAGCATTTGTAAAATACTAAAGTATGCATGGGTCTTTGTTTGGTATGCTCTTAAAGCTAATAACTAAATAAGCTTTTATTTGTTGTTTATTCATTTCAATGCGATATGTAGACCAAAAGATATGCTTCTTCAAAAAGAGAGTACAAATTCGGATTGGTCCCGTTTGCAGTGGTTCATTTTGTCAGATTTGTGGAAACATGATTTTGTAACATACCCAATATGGGTTATTGATTGTGTTTTGTCTTGGTAACCGAACCATTGAAGATATTGGCAATCCATTTGACCTTCACATTATTATCATAAAGTGTGTAGTATGTCTTTATGATCAGCAATAATTCGTATTTTTCAAATATTAATCAGTCAGTTCACTATAGGCAATAGTTAGCCTATCAAATCGCTCAAAAATTACCCACATGGTTACAAAACCAAACCAATTAAAACCAAACACCAGAACACTTGCTAATTGGGATTCCCACGAACAATTCTATAGCCGATAAACACAAAACACGAAGTAAAAACAAAAAATAGAAACTTCTGATAATAAGCTA
>JAMKCH010020230.1:0-23667 GCA_023653785.1 Ophioderma brevispina
GGTGGTAGAGGAGCTTTTTCCCCCATGGGTCGAGTTTTGGTGGGTCATGTTTCGAGGGGTCATGTTGGGTCAAAGGTCATTCAGGGGTTCTTTTTTGGGTAGCTGGCCTGCTTTACATAATGGATATGTGTTGTATGTTTTAAGTTTTTCGTGTACGAGTTTTGTGGTCTTGTTTTCGGAGGGGTCATTTTGGGGTCAAAGGTCATCCATGGGTCATTATCGGGTAACATGGCCGTGCTTTGACCTAATGGATATGAGTTTTGGTATGCTGGTAGAGTTTTGCCGTAAAAGTTTTGTGGTCAACCTTTTCGAGGATGGCATTTTGGGGGTCAAAGGTCATTCAGGTCGGTTTTTTGGGTAGCTTGGCCGTGCTTTTACGTAGGGATATGAGTTTTTTTTTGTTATGGTGGTAGAATTTCATCCGTCAAGATTCGAAGGGGTAATTTTTGGGGTCAAAGGTCATCCAGGGGTCATTATTGGGTTCTTGGCCGTGCTGACATATAGATATGAGTTTTGGTATGGTGGTAGAGTTTTGGGCCGTACCACTTTTGTGTCACATTTTTGACGGGGTCCTTTTGGGGTTCAAAAAGTCATGTAGTTGGGTCCTTAATTGGGGACCTTGCCATGCTTTTTCATACCCATGCTTTGATGTCATGGATATGAAACACCCGGGCACTATTAGGTCGAATACAGTAACCTTATTTTTTTCGAAAACATTCCATATACTGGTACTCATCTAGCGTAATACTGGTCTAGCGGAGCGTGGGCTCCCCGCTAGTATACAATTTCTGCAATAAGTTACAGTGACCACCAAACATGCGCAAAAGAACTGGTACGACTCGTATAGGCAGTTCACAGTTTGACCTCTAATGAACCTAAATGACCTTTGATCCACGTTCAAAACTTTATAAAACGCTTCTGCACATCTATGTATTTATACCGGTGTCTGTCTGTCTGTCTGTCACTTGTCTGTCTGTCTGACTGCATTTTCTTGGAGACCGATGATTGCACCTTCCTGAAACTTGGTGGGTGAGTGCCCCTTGACCTTCACAAAGACCCAGTTTGTATTAGTTAGTGGATCACAGGTCATCGGGGGTCATTCATGGTCCAAGGAGTAACATTAATGTATGGACATGAAACGTTGAGGGTGGGGTCGTTGTTGAATGTTGAAGTTCAATTTTTAAGGACCCGACAAGGTAATTAGGGGGTCTTCACGGTCAAAGTGTTCAACATTGGTGTTGGTGTATGGACATGACCTTTGCGGTGGGGTTGATTTATGCCAACAATCTTAAAGGTCACAACAAGGTCATATATCAGGGGTCATCATGTCAAAGAGGTCAAATGGGGTAAACGTTGGTGTATCCAGGCGAAACATGGTGGGCGGGGTCAATTGTTGATAACAAAAATTTTAAAGGTCAGACAAGGTCTTCAGGTCATGCAAGGTCAAAGGAACCGCAAAACCCGAGGATCATTCAAGGCCGGTGATCGCAAACACCGGTGATGCCAAATCCAAGACCGCCATAGGTAAAATAGTATTAAAGAAACCACCGTCCAGAACTCTTATGGTATGCAAACAAATGACCTCTATGGCTCAGATGCCCTTCTGACCTCCAATGACCTACTTGACCTTTGCCCCAAAAATTCAAAAATTCCAAGTTGAACTTGTATAGCCACCAAACTTGCTTCAAATAGCCACTGGCTCAAGCCCATGGGCTATCATGTCATTTGACCTGTAAGACCCTACAATGACTATGACCCCACAACTACAAATTCCCTAACCATCCCACTTGGGGATTGGGGTTACTATGCATCATTGATTCACCTCTGTACTCTATTTGTCATTCTAACTGATGTGGAAGGAAAACTAATAAAATTCTGGACTAACGTCAAGTTTAGATAAAAATTTTATTTGCTGACCAAGATACCGTGTGTACATTTTATACCCACACTTGGTAGCGAACCAGCCATCCATGTATGGGACGCAGAATCACTCAAGTCACTAGCTGTACTCAAGGGTCATCACCAGAGAGGCGTCTGCGCAGTAGACTTTTCAGGTAAGTGTACCTGGGTGACAGCGGTTCTATATGGCATTCATAGTGGGCACGCTCCGTTGTAAGGTTGGGACGGGGCATCAAATGAATAGCTGATTTTTAACCGTGGCTCATCCCCTTAGAAAATCCTGTTAAAGGTGTAGATTGAAATGAACTAAAAAATTTAAAATGGTGAAATGATCCTTGAAGAAAAAATGGAATGGAACATGAGATATGTAAATGGTAAGGAATAACTATGACCCGATGTTGCTCATGTACAGTTATTTCAAAAGCAACAATTGATGTCATGAGGAAGGACATATTCGTTTGCAAGTCTTTATTTTCTGTGGCTTGTGACATCATTGTGTAAGGAAATAGTGTCGACTGGCATTGCAGGGTTTGGCCTGTCCTTTAAAAACTGTGTGCAAACTTATAAATTTATGGTCCGTTTACCCATTATTTACATGGGACCACCACTAATAATGTAACCCATTTTTTCCCATTGAAAAGAGGCAAGCAGACTTTTGAGAGAATATTGAAGAAATAGCCACCAGATTGACAGATGAGATGAGAGGGACTCAGTTTGAATTTTCTATTTATTTTTTACGTCCAGGTGATGGCAAGAAGTTAGCCAGTGTAGGCCTTTAACATACGGATATGAATTTGGTGGGTGGTTTAGAGTGCTCCGACGTACAAGTTGTGTTGTCATGTTTCGACAGGGTTCATTTGGGGTCAAAGGTCATTCAGGGTTCGTTATCGGGTGGTTGGATAACGTGCCGTGCTTGATATATGGATTATTTGAAAAGAAAAGCCACCAGATGACAGCTGATTGAGAGTGACTCAGTGACTATTTTATATTTATTTTTTACGCCAGGTTTGATGGCAAGAAGTTAGACAGTGTAGCCTTTAACATACGGAGATATGAATTTTGGTGTGGTGGAGAGCTCCGCGTTACAGTTTTGTTGTCATTTTTCAAGGGGTTTCCATTTGGGGTCAAAGGGATTCAGGGGTCGTTTCGGTTATCTTGGCCGTGCTTTTACATAGGATATGTGTGGTATGGTCTGGTAGAGTTTCACTGTACGAGTTGTGGTCTTGTTTTCAAGGGTTCATTTGGGGTCGTCAAGGTCATCCAGGGTGGTCGTTATCGGGTAAGGTGGGCCGTGTTTGATATATGGATATTGAAAGAAAGAATAGCCACCAGGGATGACAGCGATGTAGACGTGACTTCAGCGTGAATTTTCTATTTATTTTTAAGTCCAGGTGATGGCAAGAAGTTAGCCAGTGTAAGGCTAGATGACAATCACGTATTGTGGTATGGGACTGGAAGAAAGGCGAGAAATTGCGAAGCACAAGAGGTCATAAAACAAGATTTTGTCATCAAAATGGAACATGCATAATCATGATAAGCTGGTCACTGTAGGAATGAAACACATCAAATTCTGGACACAATCAAGGTAGTATGTATAGTCCTACTGTAGTCTGCACTCTGTATTTATGATGTATACAATGTGTGTGGTTTATATTTTCAATAAAAAGTTTTGGTATGGTTGCCTTATGGCTTGGGTAGTCTGGCCTAAGTATTTTTTAATGTCAATATGTATAGCTATCAGTGGCATTAACATCTGTAATCAAGGAGATTATGCTAAAGGATAGTATGCTGGGGGTTTACTGGACAGCCATGGTCCCACCAGTGACTAACCAATGGGGGGGGCTCAGAACCTTGCCCCCCTCTGCACCCCTCTTGCCCCCATGAATTGACCCAATTCGCCCCCTCAGAAAATCCTCACAGCACCCTTGTGCTTCACCCACATTTACAAGATCTGGTACAACACCCTGTTGTTTCACCAACATGCAATCAGCCATGCATCTCAGGTCACCCTGATCCAAAGTGGTTTTAATAAGGGTTTTTTACACAAGATCACCTGTCTCACGTTCTTTTGGATGACCTGTGCAGGGAATGTACTGAATAATTGATAGGGATGGTTAATTCACTGAGAATTTGAACCCGGGCCGAGTCATGTCTGTGTGGCAATCTGCAATTTGACCAGAAGGTCAATACTTAAAACTGCTGTACCATGTTGTCCTAAGTGCAATGTTTCATTTCATCTTGTGAGGAGTTAAGAAATTGACCACATTTGATACTGTTTAAGTAATCAATAGGAAGTATTGGGTTATAATAGAGTCCCAAAATTGATGGCATACAGTGACCATCTATATCATTTTGTAATTTGTTTTAATCAATTTTTTGTTCTAACCTTAGGATTGGGTTCACATCCAAGCCGCGGCACGTTGGCAATGTCGGCAAGCCAGGACACCATTTGAGTGTGTGGCCTTTGGCATGATCCTTTGATTACTTAATCAGGAGGGTCAAGTGGCAATTTGGGTACATATGGCGGGAACTCTAAACTGCAAAAATAATCCAAGGCAACATGATGACCGTGCTTTGCCTGCACATTCTCTAGGCAAGGTGGGTTTTCTGTACAAATTTTTTTTTGTGTTTAAACATTTTCTAATTGCGAAGATCGTTCAAATTTGATGCTTTATGATTGTTGAGGGTCTTTGATCATCCCATTGTGGTGTGTGAATGTTCATGCTTGTCCAATGTCTCAAACCTATATAGCTCATGCATAGATATGTCCAAATCTCAGCACATACATTGATTTGTCTAATTGCTCTCTCAACAAGTAATACCGTTTAAACTAGTAATCATTTCATCGTTAGAAAAGTTCCGGTGTTTGATACCATTAGAAACTGTAAGATGCTTTTGCTGATTTTAACAAGGCGACATGAGGAAAGGTCCAGAGAGAAGCGCCCTCATTTTTTTCGACCCCAGGTTTTTTGCATATTTGTAATGCTTTACCATGTATTAGATCACACCTGACGTGAATAAGCTGAATACGCAGTCTTTATGTATAATAAGATGATGATTTAGTTATTTCTTTCGTGTACAATTCAAGCATGTACAGTTCCTATAGGACAGATAATGATATCAGCAAGTTCAAAACGAGGGTTGCGTTTTCTTGTTGCGCTTCTTTGTCCAATAAACCTTCGAAACATCGTTAGGGGTGTCTACAACTGATGAAGTGTAATTTGAGAGAAATTTGTATCAAAATTTTCCTCCTGTCACTTTAAATGGGATTTTTATTAATAAGTGATTCTGTACTTTACAGGCTTTGTAACAGGAGGAAAGGATGGGATAGTGTGTCTTTGGGACGAGACATTTGAGAGATGTCTTAAGCATTACCCCATCAAGAAGGAAAGTTTTAAATACATACAGGAATCTATGGGTCTTAATACATGACCTGCCTGCAATACGCTCTTGGTCTTAGGACACGGCCATATCTTGTGGGAACCAAAAGTGGTGAAGTACTAGAGATAGAGAAGACTGGCCCTCTCAGAGTACTGTCAGGTAAATAAAAAAACTTGTCCCGATTGAACTAACCTTTTGTAAAACGGTATACTAGTGCTGTGGAGCCTGCATTTCGATCGTTGCAGTATCTTCATCAAAGGAAACCAGAGGTTTTGTAAAACATAACCACAAACTGTACTTCAAAGCTGTGTGAAGATTTGAAGTTGGACATGATGAAGATTTGACCGTTGGCCATATTGGTCAAAAGATGGACTATGTCTATTTAGGTTGTTCAGTGAAAAAATATCACTTGTGGATCAGAAAATATTTTCACCAGGGTGGTGTGGATGTGATTGGCTTCTCTACCATTAAAATCAGAAGTCTGGCAAAATTGTTGAAGTAGTCTTTGTGGAGCAGAAATTGTGCGGTTTTGATTAATTAAAAGAGTGCCACTGACGAGATTAATCAACATATCAGGTGTCCCTATAAAAATTGAAAGTTCTGATTTTGTTCTGATGTAAAGCTTTCTATCAAAAATATCCCAATCTAAAGGATTAAGCATTAGAATGTTTCTTTTGGTTGGTACAAAAACTTGTGCAATTTTAATTTCGTATAGGAAGCAGTACGAAATTCGACCTATGTTTTACATTGAAATATAATAAAAATCACCAAGGTAAGCAATCATAGGGAGTGTCTAATCTATTGAAAGTAGTATTATGACACACTATTTGGGTGCCCAAAATCTATTTTGCCCTTTAAAGTTTGGCAATTTGTCAGCCGACATAGTCCAAAATTTGAAAAGAAGAGTACTTTTGTAAAGCCAATCAGCTGTTTGTATTGAAAACTTTGGTTTCAGGGAGTATAGTATATGTGCAGTGGGACCCGAGCAGTCGATTACTCCCAAAGCAATCTCTATTAATCCTCTCTACCTGAATATCCTGCAGCAACCACTCTTGGATCATCAGCTAGAGAAAACTATCAATCACATGAAAATGTGTTCAATACTGCGTGTCCCATCAAGGGTCACATTGCAAATATATCAAATGAACCAAAAACTATCCATATTTGCCCTATGAATCTATTAATAATGTCAATAGGGACCTCGTAAACCTCAAATTTTGATCAAATTAGAAAACATGAGCAACTGATACCAAATAGCTAATACTGTCTTTTTTAAAGCTAAACATTCAAATAAATCAGTGGTACCCTTTTTCCTCTTACACAATGGTTAAAGGCACTATCAGTAATTTGCTAAATCAGAAAATAAAAAATCATCAAAAATCAGATTTTGCACGTCGTATTTTAAGGTGGCAACGAGAGATTTTGAGGCCACCCAAATATTTTTGGTCATAATAGTAATGTCATATAGTTGACGCACTCAATAGATTTTTACCTTGTTTTTTGTACAGAAATGTCCTTAAAAAGAGAGAGAAAAAGCGCGATTTTTGATTGCTTTTATTTCAATACAAAAACATTCGGATGAATTGTATTTGACTCTATACGAACTGCGAAATTCAACACATTTTGTACCAAAGAAACACTTCTCACCTTATCTTTAGGGGGGGATAGATTTTGATTTGGAAGGCTTACACCTAGTGCCAAAATCAGAATTTTCACATTTTTTCGGGACACCTACCTTATTATTTAAATACTCTCGTTGTGCACCTTTATCATGGTATTTCCTAGACCCCTGCAAATGAAAACACCAAAAGCAACCCTTAAATAAGGACAAAAATCGAAATATTTAGGGCAGTACTGTCTATACGGGTCTCTTATCCCAATAAACAAAATAAGTGAATTCGAAGGATTTATATCTTTGACCACTGCCTTTTTCTTGTCTGGCAAAGTCTTCAGTTGGAGGAAGAAAAAAGGAACTTACAAGAATTCTCCAGACTCATCCATCACTTTTAAGCTATTTCTGCAATTTTAGTGGATTCACTGATAGCGTCTTCTTAATTGGGGTCAGAGGTCAAAATAGAATCTAACTTGAAATTGCAAGCCAGTGATAAAATTCAGTTAGCTATGCTCATTCATTTGTTGCCTTATTAAACATTAAATGATCAATTACAACCCGTCATAAAGGTCAACTGTGACATAGTTATGGAAATCACAGGTCCCAATAGAGTGAACCTAAAGCCTATTCATTGCCAAAACAGTTGCCAGAGGAAAATAGGGAAGTGGAAAATTTTCCTCTTTAAATGCAGGTCTCCAAACTAAATCTAATGTGTTTAACCTCTTGTCTTCTTCAGGGCACATGGAGAGTGAAGATTTTGGGGTTGAAGCTGCCACCCCCCCCCCCCCCCCCCCCCCCCCCCCCCCCCCCCCCCCCCCCCCCCCCCCCCCCCCCCCCCCCCCCCCCCCCCCCCCCCCCCCCACCCCCCCCCCCCCCCCCCCCCCCCCCCCCCCCCCCCCCCCCCCCCCCCCCCCCCCCCCCCCCCCCCCCCCCCCCCCCCCCCCCCCCCCCCCCCCCCCCCCCCCCCCCCCCCCCCCCCCCGTCCTTTTGAAGGCTATGTTTGTCCCACAGTGAGCGATGATGTCTACGCTAAGAGTGTGGGATCTAGGAAAGGACCACAAGATGATCAACTGATAGAAACTCAAAATTGGTGCTCGGGCTGGTGACTTCCACCCTGATGG
Organism: Ophioderma brevispina; assembly: GCA_023653785.1. Taxonomy (NCBI): domain Eukaryota; kingdom Metazoa; phylum Echinodermata; class Ophiuroidea; order Amphilepidida; family Ophiodermatidae; genus Ophioderma; species Ophioderma brevispina. The sequence goes on from JAMKCH010020230.1 coordinate 8,014, forward strand.
CAAGGCAATTGCTGTTGGATTCAAAGAGGTAAGGATGCCATGACATATGAAGAACGTCCGACCAGAGACAATTTGGCCGAAAATATAAAATAAGTGAATTCGCATTTTGGCATTTCATCAAGTTCAGACTTAATTGGGAGCAAGTTACCAGGAGACTACATTTGTCCCCTTCTGGCTGGACGATTTGGGAATTTTGGTACGACCACTGCTGAAGAATCCATATAAAAAATGACTAAAGTGCCACTTGCATTTCTTCTGTTAACTTTGTTTTGCTTTCTCTACTTATTTGAATTGTTGGCAGGAAGCTTCACTGTTTGCTAGAAGCAGATACTTAAATGTATAGCACATTTTCATCATAGAAAAGAAGAAATATCAGACACAAATTTCGCCCAGGTATGCTTAAGTATGTTTCTAAGAACAGGCTTAATTACATTATGTCCAAGGGAATACATTTGGTGTGAGCCCGGGCCCCTTAATCGTTTCTGACAGTCAGGTTCCTCCTGTCATTGCACAATATTTTCTATTGCAGTACAATATCCCAATCGCTGGGCAAAAGGGTGAAAAAATTCCAGGCTGATTTGGCATATATTTATCCATCTTTTCCTTCCCATGTTAAAGGGACATAATGGCATTAAAAAAAATGACATAAGAAACGGACCCTTACTGAAATCACTTCACAGTTTTGAAAAACAAGTTGGATGTGTTACATTCTGTCAAAACATTAAAAAACAGGAAGGGTTCCGGGAGGTTGTAGTTTGTGGCAATTTCTGGACAAGGATGCTGACATTACTGCCACATTTACCAAAAACCTTGAAATCCTGTTGTAATCAGCTCACAGACCATTGCTATTGTATTGTGCCTTATCCTGGCTAATCCTCTTTCACTTGCCAGATCATATCTTAGACAAGCCATAAAGTACAATGCCTGAATCCAGCTCTGAATGCTTTTGAATTGTGGCGCAAAACATCTGGATACACTGTAAATCTGTCAGGGATGTGAACACCTTGCTTTCGTTCCAGGAAATTGCCACAAAACTGCACCTCCCCCTGGAACTTCCTGTTTTTACAGAAGTAAACATCCACATTGTTTTTCACACTCATTGAGTGATTTCATAAGGGTCCTTTTTTTTATGTTAATTTGTTTTTTCATGCCATTATGTCCCTTAAAGTGCATTTCATGAATCGCTTGCACTTCAGTTTGTGCTTGTAGTCAATATATGTGGCCACGAGACGGATTATATGCAAATTTCAGTTGATTCTGACCCCTGTTTTTTTGATTTTGAGTGAGTGTTTGTTTCATGGTGCCACATAAGACCAAAACAAAAGTTTTTTGGTTTTATTTTTTTGTCAAACTGTTTTAAGAAATTGGTCCGTCTGTCGGTCACCGGGGTTTTTTTCTTTTCCCCTTTCTGTTTGCAGGTAACCAATCTTAAAAGGTGATGTTTTTATCGATACAATATCAAACACTCTGTGACCCAACAGAGAAGACTTCAGGAAAGTTATTACCAAACATAAACTCATAACATAACATGGACATGCCAATGTTTTTAGCAGCTCCAATCTCTCAGTTGGCTCGGTGGTTGACCATGGTCCACTTTCTGATAAGGCAACGGCATGCCTTCAAGTGAAGACGGCAGCTTCAACAATGAAGTTATTTATACAAATCATTACACTTAGCTGATTACCTTTACACCATGTTGACTGACTATATCGCATTTCCCTTTTGAGAAGTGGAATGCCCCAAATACCTAGTATACCACCCCCTAAAAAAGAAGAATGGTCCACCCAGTGACCCCATCACACCCAGTTGACCTTTGCTCTTATTCCGTTTTGGCAGCAACCTGAACTGGACAAGTTTTATCGCGCTCTGTTTTAACTGCAGACTGTCTCTTTGTCTCTGTATTTTGCGTGCCGGGTATCTTCCTCCGCGGCATGCTTTTGTTTTTTCATTGCCCGTTTTCGTTCCCGACAAGCACGCGCGCCCCATCTGGCTCGCTTTCCCCTCCCCCTTCTTTTTAGCATTTTTTGCGGCTCGACGCCCGCCCCGCGACCCTCTTTCTCTGTGCGTTCATCACAGGTCGTCCGTCCTCTATGCTCCGTTTGGTGCTCGTTCTCTTGCGGTGGCCTTTCTGTTTTCATTTCACCATTGACACGGTTCCCTGTCTGGTTTCTCTTAGGGAAAAGGGGGGTGGTTTCGTCTCTGTTCCGAGGACGCTTTGGTGATCACCTGACGTGTTGTAGCTTTGGCTACTTCATGGCGTTTTAGTAGGAAGGGGTCTCTCTCTATAGGGCTTCTCCGGTGCAAGCTAGCGCGGTCTGCTTTGCCTTGCCCCTTGGGTATTTGGCTGCTGCGACAATTTCCGTATTGCAGCCTCGCTGCTTCACAGCGTGCTAGTTGGTCGGCTCTTCGGAGGCTTTTCCTGACTAGCGCGCTACCAACGCGCGCTGGCTCCCTGATTTAGCCATTTGCTTTATCGGTGCAGGCTAGCCTGGTCTGCTCTCTGCCCTTTCCCCGTGTCGAAGGGCCGCTGTAATCATCCGGTATCGGTGTTGTGCTGATGGTGATGCCCGGTTTTCTCGGCCTACCAATCCCTTCTAGTACCTTACGCCTGGCGTGGCTGTTCTCGGGGCCTTCGTGCTCCCTGACTGCTCTGCCGTGGTATCTACCCTCGTAAAACATTGTTTTAATAAATCATATAACTGAGGCCTGATTAACCTTTCCAATGTTGATTTCCCGCTCCAGGCCGCCCCACAACATAATAGTTTTGTACGTCCGTCTGGGCTCGGGGCCAAAACGGAATGAGAAAAGAGCAAAGGTCACTGGGTGTGACCTGGGGTCACTGGTTGGACCATTCCTTCTTTTTTAGCTGGTTTTGAGCAGCCAATTTTGACTTGTACCACCTCCCCGCCAATAAAGAGATAAGCCATGGAGTCGCCATTTTTTGAAAGTCAAACTAAAAACAAAACCAGGTGATTTGCAACAGAATAAAATAGTCCTGTCACAAAACATGTTAAAATAAAAAATAACTTAAAAATAAATCACTACAGGTTTAATCGGTTTACTTTTATTTACATGGCGATGTTTACTATGGGCCATATTGTGTTATTGTTAAATTTGATACACAGTTAAAATACTTGTAATTGAGCTTGTATGTTTTCCCAACGTATTCAAAGTTAGAGAGATGTGACGCTGTGGAGGGTGAAGCATTCTCAGTTGAGGGGCATTGGCACGATCGGGAAGCCTATCTCTTCATGTTGACATTTTTCCGATGGGTAGTTTGTAAATTTCGGTGTAAATTTTTTTTTTTTTTAACGGTTTTTGAAAAAAAGTTCTACATTCGGCAGCGCAATGACTGTCGGATCGGAAAATACAAGCAAACAATTTTTTTGTGCCTACAACTGGCCGGTGTGTTAATTTCGTCCGTGTTACAGACAGAAATACAAAGGACAAAATTTCATCCAGAGTAGAGTGAATTTGCATATAAAATTGAGGCACCACATACTACTTGGGCCAATGTTTCAGATCATATAACAATCTCACTGTTTTTGAGGTCAGTCGGGGGGAGAGGCTGTGGTTCATGCAATGCCCCTTTAACCTGAAAAAATTCTGAGTGGCACTCCCTCCCTAACCACACTTTCAATTCGCTAGCGAAGTGTTACGTTAATCCGGTCGTTACTATTTCAACTGGATCACGCTTTGAGTCCTGCACCACCACGATCGAAGTGATCACTACACAAAGTCTACGCATGCCTAACATTCCAAAGGTGCGTTGATCCGGTAACAGGGATTTATGTACCACTTCGATGGCAAATATTGGTGTGCCCCTGCTTGTAGAACGTTGCACAAGAACAATGCATGTGTTTTTGTTGCATAAAGTTAGCATTGAGAAAAATTAGTTTCTTGTAACCATATGAGTGAATGATCTGAACAGAGTATGCAGTATAATGCAAAACTACCACCATTCCAACAAAAAATATTTCCCCAGAATTGGAATGTTAAAAGTTTGATGCATAGTCCAAATTTGAGCTGGCAACATTCATGTTACTAGACTGACATTCAATTCCACCTTTGAGCAACAGAATAAACCCTGGTGATGGATGTGATGGATTTCAAACTATATGTTGACCCTATCTTTATTGAATATCAAACTTGTCAAAACTTTCTACAATGGTCTCCCAACAACAGCACCCGTTGAATTCTATTCACTTCTAACAATGTGTACAGACACCAGTCAGAATTGTTCATTTACATTTAAAGTGGATGGCATTTCACATAAATACTGTTTGTTTTTTTACCTTGTTCAGACCTGGCAAATATCTAGCCAGTAGCCTCCCTGACAACTATAGTAGACATCTATAATTTGTAATCATAGCACACTCGAGTAGGTACTGTAAAGGCTCCTCTACTATATCACGCATACAGACTGGGATAACCAAGGTGAGTTGCTATTAGCAATTACAAGCAGAATGGATCATTATTGAATAAATCTGTGTTTTAGCTTGGATTCTGAGTCACCATGGGTGTTCAAGGTAATGAAAAGGTTGCCCTTAAGAAGCCTTAATAGAATATTAAAAAAATTGAGATCCCTTTTACAGATATTAAGGCTTCTATTAATACTATATCAGAAGAGGTGGCAAATGGCTGTGGCATTCATTTCCTAATCATAAATGCCTACTTGGCAACCACTTTTGGGCTGTGCCAGTTTCAGGTTTGATTGGACGAAGGATTGAGAGTGTTGTATCAACACATGTAAAATTGGTCATACTGAATGACCCAGAGTTACTTGCTAGAGGTGAGCCTATCCCCTCGTGGTTTTCTGCCGATTGGCTTTTTCTGTGAAACATGTTTTACATCGAATTATTGATTATGCGCTTATACGTACAAAAATATAACGTCCCCGATTTGAAAACATTATTCAAAGATATTAGGAGGCTCTTGAGAAATTTCCTACAGAGGCTGACCTTTTACAAATGTTTGACAGAATTTACTAAGGTGGTATGTTTTATAAAGGTTTAATTTGTTTAAAGTTTTTGATGTATTTTGTTAATGACAACGATATGACCAATTTCATTACTCACTCAACTCCTAAACTTTGGGTTAAACAGGAGCAAATCACAGTTGGCAATGGAACCTTTGACTTGGTAGATGCCAGTGCCAGATTAATCTAAGGCCACAATAGTCATAGCTTACAGAGTATATGTGTGTAAAGAAGCAGCTTTCAAGGGCTGCAAACTGCAATTGTACTTGCAAAAATCATATCCTATTCATTTAAGGTTTAATCTACAATGTGCAACAAAATATTCTAACATTGGGAGCTGTATAAATAAACAAACAGTTGAACAATGCATGTTTTCATTGGCCCTGTAGACCCACCTCAACAATGTTGATTGGGATTGGAAAGCAAAGGGAAGTAGGGCAGTAAAAGGATATGGCTTTCCTTCAACATACCTTTGAACTTTTTTCAAAACTCTGTTAGGAAATTTAAATAAATAAGTCGCATGTTCCAGATATTGCTTTTGGATATTATAGCAGCTCAATCTAGGCAAAATGACCCTGTTAGAATGCTATAAGGGTTAATTTTAGACATATATGAATTTTTGTTGGTTCCAAGAGAACTGGATTGAAAAAGATGTTAACATACCGACAGCTGGTGGTGTGTCGGCTGGGTCTCGATAAATGAGGGGCAGATCCAACAGTTGAGATTTAATCATGGACACACTGACCATGCCAAATAACTGGTGTTTAACTGTAATGTTATGTGACAGACCAAAAGTCAACTCACACTTTAGTACATGATCATTCTATATCACACAGCTGCTCATTTTATACAAGATTTAAGTTATTTTGATCTCTGTGTGCAGTAAAAAAGTGTTCCAGCAGCTGTTCTGTAGAAATTTTATTTCAAGTAGAGCTAAGTAGTAACGTTATGATAAGCATCAACCTGTCCGAGTAGTAGTAGTAGCAAATCTAAAGTTTTAAAATCCGTTTTTTGTCCTACTGAACGGGGTTGGCCGAATTCCACCTCTCCTTGCAAGCAAACTGCCCTTACTCCCCCTCCTTTTCCACTTTGCCGATCACAATGCATCCTCCATCCTCACACCCAACTCCCCTACTCTCCTCCTCCAATTGCTTCTTCCAAGTCTTCTTGACATCCCTTCTCCTCAACTAAACTCCCACCTCAAACTCAAAAGGCCCTTCTTAAAATGCTCGTCATCCTTACACATCATGTGCTCATATACTCACCTTACAGTTTTCGCCTTCGCCGACCGCCTCCATCCGCTCTTCCAAACCCACATCTGCATCAAGTCCTCAAGTCTTCATCCTATCCTCAACTTCACACCCAACCATGCCCATCATTGCTCTCTTCTTTCCCATCTCATTTTCGCTCAGACACCATGTCTCGCTTCCAAACAGCATCACTGATCTCGTACAACTCTTATACACCATGTTCCTTTCATCTTCAAGGATATTTTCACTCTAGCTGTCACAGCCACCATGCATACCACCACCCCCACCCCCTACTATCCTGTGCCCCCAGGTAGTGACCTCTCATTCACCGGATTCCACCCTCATCACCACCTTTTCCTCCTGTTCCACCACCCTCCAGCCCGTCTCGCATCTCCCACAATAAAATTTCTTATCCAAACTTTGGGTCAACTCCTCTTTGTCTTTGTGTGCATTCCCATATTTCTCACACCACATTGAATTTTGCCTTTTACCCCTCTTCCACACATGCCACATTGAGTCTATACTTACTCACTACCACCTCCCGCCCACCCCACTACTCACCAGCATTTTTTGTCTTTTTAAGGTTTACCTTCAGACCCCTACTCTCAAAAGCTGCCTCCATTTCCAAAACTTTAACCTCATTCCGCCATTGTCTTTACACATAAAACCAGTCATCACTACATCTCACTCAACAAACCTTTCTTTTGCACTCCTCTTTGACACATCATCACAATTGCAAAAATCAATGGCCAAAAGTACAGAACCTTGATGCACACCCACCTTCACCTCCTCAGACAAATCAGACCCCCCCACTGTAACTCTTGTCTTTGCTCCTTCATTTCAACTCATAACTTGTCAATTATGTGTACATTACTGCACAGCACCCAGGCATGTTACAGAGCCGTCTTGCACAATAAAGTGATGTGTGTACATACTGACCACTGGATAGAAAACACCGTCAAATTAATCCCTTTCAAAAACTGATGAAAACTACATACCCTACAAATTTGCTAAGTCATTATGATGCATTTTCAACAGGAAAACTGCTTATGCTTAATTCTGATCCAAGAACACTCTTCTTTGAAGCCCCTAGAGGCAAAGACAAGCACCTACGTAACAAAGAAATAAAGCCGAAAGTGGGCTTCATGGACTTGTGTATTGGGTGGGCATACCTGCACTGGAATTTTGGCCGTCAAGAGTGATGTAACATGATGTGAACGCACCATATTTAATCACATGACATAGGCTATTAGCAACTGGGATGACTTTGGATTTGTCAAGTTTTTTCAATGGCCAGCACAGGTAATTTGAATGCTCTTATAAAAAGCAACATTCAGAAGAACAGAATAACTGGTAATGTCGGTCAAAATCATCTGGGTCATCATCCAAACCATGTGTTGATGGCTTTTTTTCACAGGTGTCATTAACAGAAGACAGACCGTTAATAATCATAACTGTTCTGAACTAGCAAATCTTTAAGAGGGCTACATTTGGAGTCAAATCTAGAGTCAGGCCCCATCTATAACTCAATCCTCATTGAGGTCAAGCCCTCAAGACCTAATCCAGATAACAGAATTAATGGTAGTGCCAAAAGCATCTCAGTCTACCAAAACCATTTTTTGGAAACTTTTTGTGACTATCATGAATCAAGATAAGACCTTAGTCTTCATAATGGAATGGTGAAGATTTTGTATTCTGCCACCACCCTATAATTCATCCACCTTAATGGAATACTGCATGTTTGAAGGATGTGGTAGCAGAATATTGAATTCATTATCCCATCTTATTTCTGAACTAGCACAATTGGATGCAAATCTAGAGTCCCGGACTGAACAGAACTCAGGGCCAATCAAGAGATCAAGGCATTCATAGCCAATGCTAAACTAGCGTCAGAACCTATTCAGCATCAGTTAAAACCCATATAATAAAGTATTTATGTCTGCCCAGTTACTTTAATCCACCTCTGCATGTAAGATTTATCGAAGTTTGGTTAAGGCATGTTTACTCAACGTTGGTTTTCAGTCAAATTATTATCAAGGAAGGTGATTTGAACGTCTTAATAGGCCACGTATGGTTTGCTTATGGTTATCACAATGGATTTATGTGTGTGTCTGTATTTTCCAGTATGTGTATAAGTGCTGTGACAGTTCATTAATCCACTTACCGACAAATAGGTTAAATAATTTTGTTCAGAACTTTTTTTCCACCCCGTTAATTTTTACTCAAATTAGGAACTCTTAACATTTAAGAATAGTTAACCATTTCTTTCCTTTAGGGTAAGAATGCCAAGTTTAAGAAGTATGTTGGTCACAGTGCTCATGTTACTAACGCCGATGGACACCCGATGACAGGAATTAAGATCTACTGGGGGAGCTGACACCTCTATGATGGTATGGTTTCATGATTCCCCAGGAGGCAGGGAAAATTGTCCATGGAGAAATGATGACGCAGATACAGATTCAGGAGAAGGTAAGACATTTGTCCAACACTATCTTGTTCGTCTCCTAGTATAAGCCCCTTTGGCAGGTTGTGGCGCATTGCCACTGTGGTGTCAAATCCTCACATTGCATGGAACCTGGTTCACAGTACTCATCGCAAACCTTAGGAAATTATCATGAACACAATCCAAGAGCATGCTTTTCCAAGTGGAACGTTTATTGAGGCACTGTGTACGCCAGTTACTAGGCCTGCTCTTATATTAACACAAGTTAGACAACTGGAACTGCAGTGTCTGCCCATTATTTGAGTATTTCATTTTTATTTTGGGAAGTTTTCCATATTGTTAAAATTTCAGACTAATTTCAAACTGTTGCTTTGCTTTATTTACACTGCCTGTTCATTGCAGTCAGTAATGTGCACCAATTGGTACCATAATATAGACTATGCTAGATTAGAGTTTCACCAACATGCTCGACTTGTTTTTATGTGCAGGTGGCAATGGGTTCATGCACTTTTACATGATTTACTGCATTGCCTGGATACCCCTAATCTAGACAAATTCTTGGGGAAGCAAGCCACTTGAACTTTGTTATAATTAGAGCTGAAAGTGAAGAGAAAAATGGGAAAAATAAAGGTATTTTTCCACAAATAACTTTTCTTCTGCGCTCAATGGACTATCGTCTAACCGCTCCCTCCCCAATTTTGCACCTGGTGGGAGAGGCAAGCGGTACGTTCCTGCCCAGTGCACCACACCTTGACCTCCAGTGGGACTTGAACCCCAGACCTTTGGGTCATGATTCTGTCGATTTCTCGCACTGGACCACTGTTCCCTCAATTACTACTGCTCCAGCATTCCAACGCCCAACCCGTAGTGTCAAAGCCAGTACGAGGAAGAATGGGGCCATTTTTCCTCCCCATATAAACCAGTATTTGGTGTTATTGCAATCTTAGTGGACTTTGAAGTTTAACTGGGGATAGTCAAAATAACCACCCATATAAATAGGCTATTTCACAAAATGGATTAAATATATTGTGATTGACAATGTACTATTAGCTCATGAATATTATGAAAGCTTAAATACTGTGGTCTTTTCCGTTCTAGCTTTTTACCACTAACTAAAATCTATGCTCTATTTTCAGCTTTCTCAGTTTCCACCTGTGCTATTACATTATCAATGGTAAGGGTGCTAACTAAACTCATTTTCAGTTAGTCAATAGAGAGTTAGGTATTTCCTAATCGAGCTTTTTTATCCATACTATCATTGCTAAGAATCACTACCACAGCATGTTTGTTATTGTGTTGTCATTCATTGGCTGATTTTCATGTTTTACAAGGTGTAATTTGTGGTCTTGTTACATCTGTTTGTTCAGTTGATTTCATGTTGGGTATGGTGTATACCTTCTGATACTATATCAATTCTCAAAGGAATGCGTAACAGGGCATTACAAATATATAGCACACATTGTTTGCCACAAATTCTCTATTTTTGTGGCCGCCAGCTCTAGCGGGCAGGACGACTAGTAGCAATTCCCGTTGTGCGTTGGATGGTTGTGTGGGGCCAAATTTTTAAGTTTTTTTTTAATTGAGCCTCATTGAAAAGTTGAACTCAATTGAACCAAACTTCTGTCATATGTCCACCTGTGATCCCTCATATGCTGATAGGTCAAAGGTCATGTTGAGAGGTCAATGTTCATTGAGGTCAGTTTAAAAATATGGCTAAAAATGAAATTGACCTCCATGAAAATGTTTTGAAGATTCAAACTTAATCATAGGTGCAATGTGGGATCCGTCATTTGTTTATGAGGTCAAATGTCATGTCCAGTCAAAGGTCATGTGAGGTCAATTAAAAATGGGATTAAAATGTAAAATTGACCTCAATTGAAAACTTGAAGTTCAATTGAAAAGTTGATTGAAGTTCAAACTTGCGTCATAGGTTGCACCCTGCCGAACCTCATATGTTGATGAGGTCAAAGGTCATGTGCCAGGGTCAAAGGTCATGGAGTGGCCCCACCGCATATATTCTTTGAATATAGCGAAAGCCGTTAGCGAAAGAAACCGTCGAAATTCCTAGTTAATAATGGTCATGGAATGTATGCTGTAGTGAAATAGGACTTTAGGCTCTAGAAATAGTCAAATGAATAGGGACTAGAAAAGTTTTTGTATGAATTGAAATTAGATCAAAGGACGGTGGTCCGATTCACAAAATTTCATCTTGATTGGACAACCTTGACCCCACCCCCCATATACCCCATCTGTAAAGTTGGACGCTGAGATTTCAATTCCGTTTTGATATAAGCGCTAACAACAGGATTTTGTAAAAAGCCACCCATAGGAATACTTCGTAAGTTAATATTGTTGACCAAAATGAGGGAATGTTTTCGCCTCATAAATCCAACCAACATTTTTTTAGCACTAAGATTTCACAAGGTATTAATGAGAAAGTAGCTAGCTTTCCTCTCCCACACCAAAATTTCGACCAGTTCCGGTTTAGAAAATCAGGGAGGGGGTTATATTTTTGTTACCAAAGTGCTAGGATTTTTTAGAATAGCAAACCACTACAATGATATTAGTTTATATATCCTTAAGAACACTTAAATGTAGTTGTTGCAGTTATTGTTGTGGATTATGCATTTCTTGCCTCTCATTGCTTCATTCTTGCAAAACACCAAGATAACATTGCAGTAGTGACATCTTTGAAATATTTGCCTCACTTTGTGAAAACATAATACAAGAACACGGCAATTAGGTGTTCATTTATTTAAAGCCAATTATTGTATTAATACCATGCCTGTTTAATATATTTTTTAACTACATCCTTGTGGTCACCACAGGATATGACGTGACGTACCGAGGAGCGAAGCACATGGATTATGGGTCCCAAAGACGTTACACTAATCCTATCAGAGAAACCAAGGGGGTGTAAAGCACCAGCTTCAAGAGGTAGAAGATGATGATGAATGTAAGTCAAATGCAATAAATTTGAAATGTGAATAAGAGTTAATGAAATTCGATCTTCACTGCCTGCCTAGGCTGTCACATATACAGCAAGTGGTTTATTAAATAATGGGTACAAAGGGGTATTTGATCCGCATCGAGTCCACATTGATTTCATGATCGCACTACACGTGATTAGCCTATCGAAAGTGGATATGGATTTGATAAGTGGAGCTAATCACTTCCCCGGAGGTCAAGTTTGTATCAAGAGATGCTTCGATTTAGTGGACATGCTGCTGAAATGTTTAATCACATGATGGTGCCTGCATATTACATGGTGTGATGTCATGTGTCGCTTACAATTATTTCTGGGGAAGTGTAATTCAGAAGAAGCATCCGAATTTAGGAGGGACGGGCTCGGGATGATGCTTCACTGTACATGAGTTGCAGACAGTTAATAGCCACTTGGAGCCCAAAGGCGTGTTACCCGAGGCAGAATTACACCGATTAGAATCTGTGTTAGCGGGAATAACCCACTAACACAGAGGAAGGGTGTATTGAAAAACTACTGTATTATTTCCCCCTTAAGCAGTTGTGGACACCAGATGTCAATTGATTACATGCTCAGTCTTCCTAAATAAAATAAATATGAGGCCGATTTTACCAGAAATACATAGACATGGGGGGGGGATACCCCAATAATCCAAATTGATCGTTAGATTAGTAGGAAACCATTTTTTTCAAGTGGCTCAAATCATGAACCTCAAAGAAATGGACATTGTGCCCACAGTTCAGATTCCTGTGTATTATTGGCGTGCCGTTTGACAACAACAGGAAGATGTCAAGGAGTAGGTTCTCACCCCCATCAATATCACCATTATCGTGTGATAAACTATTGAATGGGAGCTCACTCATGTTGTTTATGTTTTGGGCATTGCAAGGTGCAACACAATTGCACTGATTGCCATTAAAACCATGGCCTGACATAGCCTAACTGTGTTTGTATGGTAAACAGCACTCTTAGTGAAACACAATCCAGTAGTTGTCCTCTTTGAGTCTGTGGAGGCAGACGAAAACCAGTCGATGGAAGTACTTGAGGCAGGCAGTTGATCAGAGGGGGGACAAAAAAATTTCCACAGAGTCCTGCCACATGGAACATAGTCAAACTTGGTGTGTGATTTTGATTTGATCTATTTCAAGTCTGTGAACTTGATGAAAAATGTGCGCCATCCATAGTGCGCGAGAACATTGCCGAATTATTCGTTACTTAATTGGCCCAAAGTTAGGCTGCAATGGTCAAAAATCCCACAGAAGCGGGAATGAAATGCAATAGTTCGGTCCATATCGCCACACTTTTTCTTTGAGCAAGAGGGGTGAACTTACCCCCACTTCCCCAGTCTGGTACACCACTGTTAGAGCCCAAAACTAGATGGAAGTGAAACTAGGGTTCAGCTGTGCAACAAAATGGAATCAACACAATCAAAATAGCATCAGTTATTTCACAGTTAATGGAGAAGCTAGATATATTTTACGTTTGAATTTTCATATAGGCCCAGTGTGAGTAGCGGGAGCTGCAAGACCACCAAAAGTCAGAGGAACAGATGTCGACCTTCAAGAAAAAAGACCTCACACGTACAGGTATGATAAGTATGGGGTAAATATTGGCAAAATAATGAAGCTAACCGCATTTATTTGTTAGATGGTTTCCACTAGAAATCATGTCATATGGATGTGGATTTATATGCTGGTGTGCGAGATAGAGCCATTATCAGCCTATCACTAGATAGGCTTTCCATCAAGTAGATTTTCTGTCAAGGGCAGCCACTAAACTATAAACTAGTCTTTTGTAACTTGTTCAATTCTTGTGAACATCACAGTTATGCAAGTTTTGAAATTGCTGGTTGCTTTCTATGTTCAATTTTTTTGACATTTGATTTCAAATTGGTTTTTTGGACTTTTTTGTAATTTTCCCTGATTTCCAAGGGTGAACAGTTAGTAGGCATTTTTTTGTCATGCATCATCACTTGTCCTAGCTGTTATATGTTTAATAATGCTAGCCTTGATACCTTTGCAGGCTAAATGTTTGACCTTAGTTGTGGTTTTGTCATGTCTGGCATGTTTATTTTAACACTTGCTAGGGGTCACAGGACTTACGCAATATTGGCAACACATTTTTTGAAGAGCTCCCCCAATTTTCAAATTTGATATTTTGCACATTAAGTTGGTGAATTGGGTCTAGGAAACTATACCTGCGAACAGAATGCTAAAAAAATCGGATTTATCACACAAATAAGCAATTTTGTAATTAGAATTGGGATCGCAGATTGGACTTAACGGCCAAGCTGGAATGCTACGTTTCAAGTCCTTCCATGATGACATAGTGCCACCGCGGAAATAACCTCTAACTTGACTTGCCCAAACAACTAATGGATGAGGTAGACACATACATGGCGCATTTTCCGGCTTTTCACATTGGAAGGGCGGTTCAATCAGCCGTTGAATTATATCGTTGTTCCCGATAATAATTATTCTAGTACAAAATTCCGTCGTTTGTGACACTAAACATTTCGAGCTTAACCATTCACCAGGTAAGTGTTTACTAGCCAGTTTACCAATGCCCCTAGTAAAAATCTCCAAATTTTTTATGAAAAATTGGAGGCGCCCCTTCAAAATAAATTCACTAATTATTGCTTTAATCAAGGACCTCCCATGTCTGTTTTGTGTAACACCCTCCAGTACCTCTGGCCAGTGTGTAACATTTTTGCAATAGCTAGTACTAGTAGTTTTAAAGAATGATATAGTTATAAGCATTACTATATGGAACATTTCTGTACTGAGTAATTTAACAAAAAATTATATTTCCTCAGAATGTAAACTTGGGTATTTCATAATAAGCCCAGTTGCATACCCTATCAATAGAAGTTGACACAAGTGCCTAGCTCATAAGATCTATCCTCTACCCTTGTAAAATCCAATTATTTCTTTCTCAATTTAAAATAAATGTCTGGAATTTCCCTGTGGTGTGTGTGTGTGTGCATGTGTCCTTGTGTGTGTTGTGTCCATATACTTGCCTGTCTGTGCCCGTCTCTTTTGGCTTTCACATGTGTGTATGTGTGGGTGCCTACAGGTGTGTGTGTGTTTGTACAAATGTCTTAAAGAAAATTAACAATTGAACAATCTGTTGCTCATAGCAAGACGCAGCATGACAATTCAAAATTGAACTTTATTTCTGCAACCTTTCTTTCCCAATGAAACGCTCTGGCCATGGAGACAACATAGTGAAATATACTCGTGAATGGCTACACCTAAACAAATCTTCTAATAGGATATAATTGTTTATTCCAAACAAGCACAGGTGGCTTGGTATTTTAACTCCATCACAATGTATATTGCTAAAAAATATTTGTCTTTTTTGCTTCAATCATAAACTCTGATTATCCCAAGACAAAGGTTCGCTCCAGTCTCATTTCCCCATCTACACATGACCAAAAGGAAAGCGATCTTCCATGATGAAGGTTATTGTGATGGTGATGAATGGTGACGGGGATGTGACTTTTGTTTTGGGATTATAAGGTGGATGCTGACGGTAGAGTTATCAAAATGGGAAAGGGAGTCAATTGGCCTAAATCTGTCTGGGTGGAGTTAAGGAGCCTTTGTATGCGCGAAAATCTTCTCTTAGAAATTCATAATGAAGTGTTCGCCTTGTTGCCAAACAAGAAAATGTAGCCTTAGTTTTCGTTCACCTACTTGCCCTATCAGCTCACCGCCACGGATGTCATATTATGAACGTATTAATAGGTTATGTAACCTTAAATCGCAAGGGCGATTTTTTCCGAATAGCATGTGATCATGCTTTGTCAACATATTTGTCAAACCTGGCTCTAGATGATGACCTTACACTGTAAAACCCTACATCGCCGTAATTTGGACAATCGCCGTATTTACTAAGCTCAGGAGATAGAATTATGTCTCACTACTTTTATGTCCCCTTATAAGTTGGACAAGTATTACGGCGCTCCACTTAAATATAGGAGGGCGTTGGATAAAGCCTG
>JAMKCH010020231.1:0-19952 GCA_023653785.1 Ophioderma brevispina
TGTCCACATTGTATGCGTAACCTAAAGCTATTTAACTGATGTTATAAATTTTTACGTGTGTGTGCACGTATGTGTGTGTACTTCTTGTGTGTGCGTTGGTTGTGCTTGTTGGTGTTTGTGAGTATGTATGTTTGTTATGTGTGTCTGTTTGTTTGTTTTGTGTGTGTTTGTGTGTGTGTCCATTGGTTGGGTGTAGCGAGTGTGTGTAACGGGCGTGTGGGTGCTTGCATGTGTGCATCGATACGAGTGTGTGTACCTTTTAGTTTAAGTTGGATATTTAAGATTTGTGTACACTTCTGTAATTCATGGATTTTTATATACAAGCCTATTATATGATTCTGTATCTGTTTGGATCACTAACCATATCGGTGGTGTGCCACTGTTGTCCAAGTGAATTCCAAGAATATAATAAAATAAACGTAAATAGTCTCTTCACGCTTTTTGATTTTGACTTATAATCTCCCGGAGTTTATCTCTTACTTCCTCATTGTTTTCTCCGGATTTCACATATTGACGGTGCTTTCTATTTGATTGACGGCGCTCATCGATTGCCTGATCGATTCGTGTCGTACCAAGGCTTTGTGTTATTTTTTAGTAGATCCCGTCCAAGACAGAACCTTCAAAAATTTTCTCAATAAACAATTTTTTCAGGTTTTTTAAAAGCTATCAGAGCAGGCGAGTATATTCTGTGGAGTAGGCTATGTAATATACTTTCAACGGTGGTTACGTATCCTATCAACGCAGGGTACGGGGCGGGGGGGGGATGTACCCAATTTAGTCCTCATTCTCATGTAATCGCAGGGGGAAGGACCACTGATCTCCTACACATGATAGGCTGTCTCCACACGAGTGAATAGCGAGCCGGTGAAGAACCGTAAGTTGCACAGCGCTCCTTTTGCTCTACTACCCCAAAACATCACTCGGTTGCACGGTTTCCTATGGAATATTCACACGTATGCTTTATAAAGAAGTACTTTCTGGTCATTCTGAAAAAATATCAAGCGTTTTTGCAATTGTTGGTCCGTTTTTTGGCCTGGAATTAACTGTAGTAACAAGAATGATTCCAGGCATTTTTGCGGAAACCGATTGTGATGGATAACTGGTTGGTAACGTCGTAGCCTATACACTTGTACATATACTGTATGCACGTGCATGCCACTGTTACTAGACGACAGTCCTGTGCTCTAAAATGCTATGACTCCGTGGGAATACTAATTGGAGCGCTAATACATGTAGTTCACTATAAATTAGTATTTAATTCATGCGTCCCTTTCGCTGATCTGTAGAAATGGATCACAATCAATTAGGCCAAGGGATAGAGTCTTGTGTTTGTAACATTGATGTCACAAAACAGTGTCACGATAGCTTCTAATCCAGTCAAGGACCAAAATTTCAGTGCCTGTTCCAATTAAATTTCCAAGTTGAATGTAAAACTATGATTTTGTGCACTATACTACCCCTAGACGCAGTGCATTATCTTTTCTAATCTTTTCTTCAAGCGAGATTTTATCCGAGGGCGAGGGGTGGGGGGGGGGGGTGGTTTGGTGGTGAGCCCAGTTTTTTTGGTTAAAGATACTAGTTTCAGGTTTTTTTAAGAGGACCAATTTGCAGTAAAATTATACCCTGCGGGACATGTGTCTCAATACGTACAAATAACCTTCAAAAGAGCCAATATACGCAAAAATAATTAACCTTTTGCTATATTGCAAGAAAAATTACACACTCGGGTTTATTTTGCTGATATTTAGGTTCAATTTGCCTATTTTTTATTATTGAACCAGGCACAATCACACTGAATTTGATACCGCCCCCTAGAACTCCCCTAGAACTTCATTATTGTGAATTTTATAACCGCTAGAGCTTTGGGTTGTCCCACATTGGCAAGCTATTTTCGCTTTTTTTTTTTGGAACGAGCAGTGGTCCCCGACAAATTCCAAGAACCCCCCAGGATTTTATTCCAAAATATCTTAATATTTTTTAAATAGAACGTGCCTGCATCCCAATCCTCTTAAGCTGTCTAAGAGAGACGAGGAATATTCCAGAAAGAAAAGGAATCTTAACTCTCGTCGATCTGAGCCATTTTTGTACCATTTCTCTGGGGCGGGGGGGGGGTGGTACCACCCCTTGAAATTTTCTTTTTACACATCCGATTCCGATAAATTTGTACCACAAGAAGCTTGCGGTTTCTCTTCCATCGTATCAACATAAGGTACGCCAACCTTCCCAATTGATGTCATAGTTAGAAAGAGTGACAATACATGATATAGGGTGGAAAATTGATTATTTTTTTTTGTTTTTTCAAGTTTTACTCAAAAACATCACTAACGCTCTCCTGTAAAAGACCAGTCATTTCCCATCATGTAAAGCCAACCGGCATGAATAAGTACTCCAAACTTTTTCATGTTTTGGGGATATGACTTCACTTTGAAGTAGGCCTACTGCTGCATATTGGTACTCATTTGGCTATCACTGAAAAGATAGGATGATAGCTATCCATTTGGTACCAAAATCAGTTGTCTGTGGTATTCCCTCACGTGCCATACTAGGCGTGTTGCTACTTCTCCCCCCAACCCCATAGGGATCCTACCCCCTCCCCCCCCCATCCATCACTTTGAGCGTACCAACATGCGGGCTCATATGGGAAATGGTAAAGCATAAAAATCTTGAAGAGAAGTAATATATATAATCATATCGTGAATACTAGTAGTCAAAGCACTTAATCAGTTACCATGGTTACTAACTCTGCAGGAATTATTGTGTCTGTGAGGTGAAAACCTGAATATGGCATTTTAGAAAACTTTTTAAAACATTTTGAATCTTATTTTGTCGAACATACCGCCCATACTCGAAAATCTAACCAAGAATTGACAAACTTGACTACCGCGATTAATTGCCAATGCCTAATTCTGTCCTTTTCCGTAGTTTCTATTCCTTTGTACGTGCACGATCGGTTCTTGGGTAGAGCAAAAGAGCCGCCGTGCAATTTCCGGTTTCCCCACGTGCGGGCGGCGACAGCCTATCAGTGTGTAGAGATCAGTGAAGGAACGCCGACTGTTCGATACTAGAGTGGGATTTTGGAGGTTGCCAGGCTCCTGTCAGGCGGTGAAGGTAATTAATGTTTCGTTACTGAAGTTGGGATTTAGAGGTTGCGAAATATACCTTAGACCAATGGCGACATATCCGTTAAAATCGACTCACTTGGCCTGGCCATATCAATTACATGTAATCTACCAAACAGGACCTCTACAACTTTGGCATATAGCTAGAAACCCTATTTTGAGAACTTTTCAATCAACAAAATGTTGGATGAAGAAATTGTGAGGAAAAAAGCACTTGCAAATTTGATATTTTAGGATTTTAGTTTCAAAATTGCCGTTGCCTTCATCTCTCGTCAGCAGACCATAAGTAGTTGTTTGCATGGGAGGAGGGTAAAGTAGCGTAGTGGATTGTTTGGTTACAGCGATGGACTAGTATATTTAGCTCGTCTCCCATTGCGAGCCCGAGCCGGTAGGTGCGATTTTGTATTTGAAAGCAAGGCGGGCTAGGCTTGGCATGCCACTGATGCTTTTGATGTGATCACGGATTGGTATTGTAGTGGTGATGAAACTAGGCTACTACTCGTTCAAAGTTGCTACATAACCATGATACATGTGGTTCTGTCAAAAAATGTCATATGCTCACACATCACTTACTGGGGGATATATACACGAGCGGATCAATGTGGCCAGCAGTGGCTTGCATGGTGTATTACATACATAGGAGTGTATCGTGTACTGCCACTGCACAGCACACATCGTCTACTCTGTTCGGTTTATGAGTCATTGAGGGTACGTATACGTAATGAGTGACTCTGCATGCTTTAGCATTTCGATTGTAGTGCTTTATTCACGTAGTGTTGATGGAAAGGCCAGCGCGTGCGTTTCTAGGGTGCAAAACTAACTCGCAAGTACGTCACCTCAAACTGGAGATGAAATATAGGAGTGCGGATAGGAAACCAGTTCTTCACGGTTCTATATGCTCCACAGTTGTCACGGCCTAATAACGCGCGATTACATCAGGAGAGCTTCCAAGATCAATCGCCCAAAAGAAGTATGATAAACCTTTTCAACGGCTTGTCTGCGAGCTGCCAGAGAAGTGTTACCAAAAGACGAAAAGAAGAACCTTAATTCCATCTCTCAAAGTTCAGTCTGTGAAAGAAGCCAGAATAGACTCAAAATCCATCGACCAGGGGATGAACTACAGAACACGTCAGGTAACTCAGAAGCGTACCTTTCAGAAGAAGAAGAAAATCTGCTAACGAGAAGATCTTGCAGGTTCACAGGCTCCCAACTCTCAACAAACATGTCGAAAGCTGGCGAATCATCAACGAAATACTGGAAAAGAAAGAAAAACCAGCAATGCTTATCGGGTACCCCAGATGAGAGGATATCAGCCTGGCTACACCCTTCCAGAACTTACTTGGAACAACAACTGTCCCAGACCTGATTTTACATCATCCTGTAGTTGAAATCACCCTCCCAATTGAAGTACATGATCACTTTAATGACGTTTTAGTCCGCTCTACATCAGCACCAGGTGGGCCATTGGACTTGACAACATTCCTCTAGAGCTTTGGAATCCAAGCGTTTCAATCCCAGCTACTCGAAGTCGGCAATAGAGAACTGATTCTTCCTAATACCACCAAACCGTGGTCAACGATGCCCTCATTCCCATCCCTAAAAAGGAACCTCTCACGAGCCCGAACAACTATATAGTGATTAGCCTCCTCCTGCTCGTCGGGGCAAATTCTACAATCGATGGTGTTAAACAGATACTCACACTTAAACCCTCTCCTCCGTTGGAATCAAAATGGATTAAGAGAAAACGTTCCACCATCTCCCAGAGTCTTGCCTTGATAATATTAATTGAAGGAATACAAAATAAAATCTCCCACTGGCATCCGTGTTCATTGACTTCTCAAAGCCTGACTATCCGTACACCGAGATCGAATGTTAAACATCCTTCGGCCTATGGTATTCCGATCCCATCATTTTGGCTATAAAAGTATTTATACAATTCTACAGCCCATTGTTCTTATCACCAGAGGAGAAGACGAACCTTCACTGATTTTCAACGGGTTTTCTCCAAGGTGACACCTTGGCCCCACTCATTTTCATCACAGTTCTTGATTAGGTTATTCGCGAATGCACTTGCAGATACAGCATGAATGGGATTCTTTGAAGCCCAGAAGGAGCAGACGCCATTCCAAAATCCGACATCACGATCGCGATTTCCCGATGACATTTCTCTCTTAAGCGTCATCTATTAACAAAGCAGAACTCCTGTTACAGAGGGTTTGAGGCAGCATCACTTCAGTTGTCACACTTGAATGAGGGGAAAACTAAATCCCTTCTGGTAAATATTCCATCGTCAGCCTTCGTTAAGACCATCAAAGTGAGGTTGAAAACTCGAATGTACCTGAATTCAAATACTTGGTTCAATATATTCCAGATTCTTTTCATGACTTCAAAACGTAGAGCACAAGCATGGGTCCCTTCCATCAACTCTAACTCCACAAGATCTGGAAATCCTCGCTGGATCAAAGGACTATAATCCAGATTCCTTCAAAGCCGTGCGTGGAAATCATTCTGTTGTTTTGCTCAGAAACTTGGACAATCAGCAAAGAAAATGGAAGATCGTATAACGGGTGCTACACTCAACTTTTACGAAGAGGGCTCGACATCATTTGGAAGGATCAATTCCAAACACCAAAAGTATACGGTGATAGCCTCCAATATCTTCAACAAATCAGGCAACGCCGTTTATGTTTTGTGGTCACGGCATCCGCACCACCGACCAACCCTCTCCCACTTGATTTCTGGGCTCCTCCGGGTGGAAAATCAAGCAGAGCAGGAAGTCCTCTTCAGTACACTGAAACCACAAAGCGATATCAATCTAAATCTTCAAGAGATACCCACTATATCATGCACGACAGGGATATCTGGTTCGAACATGTAGCGTGCTTCTTCCATCCGTCCACGGACGACCGATGATGATGATGTGCCCAGACCCCAAATCGGCTATTTGGTTAAGTTGGTCAAAATAATGATTTTTAACATTCATTGACAAGACTTGAACAACAAAGGCGGGCCGAAGACACTTGTAACCACCAAAACAATCTCAGAACCATCGAAAGATCTGATTTTGGTTAAAAGCAATTTTTTCCAGGAATGAAAAATAATCGATATTGGCTCGATACATGCAATGTTCGACAATATTGCTATAACAAAAAACCGGAGCGAAACACCGGGACTCACTCCAAACCATCTAGAGACCATTTCACAATTGTCCATATTTTGTTTTCAAGTCATAATTTTGACTATCGGCCAAAATAGTGGCCGATTTTTGGTTTAGACAAGGCTCAAACAAAAAACATTGAAAAAACAAAAAAACACGCGTTTTTAACCTAATTTTAAAAAAAAAAAAAAAAAAAAAAAAAACTATCATTTTTTTTAATAAACCCAACTGCGACAACTGGGTTCTCAACAAACATTGAAACACTAAGCCAAAAACAACCGAAAACCATCTAGAAACCATCTGTACCCGTATCATCTGAACAACCAGAACAAGTTTTAAGAAGTGAAAAATATCCGTTTTCTTCTTTGGTCACAACGCTATGTCCACCTCCAAAAGTTCCGCAAGTGGTGCCTTAAGGAGATTGGGTCCAAAACAAAGTTTGTACAGGGTCAAATTTGTAACTTGGATCCAATCGTGTTAAAAGCACACCATGTTATGGTCTACATAAGGTTCAGAAAGGTATAGTTTGGAAATGTACAGCCTAAAGTTTTCAGAGTTTATAGGCAAAAAACGCAAAATCAATAATAAGGGCTTTCGTTGTCCGGGGTCAAATTTTAAAGTTGCTCCGATTTTGGATAAAAAATGGTGCAAATTATGGTGGGTTCATAGGATTAAAATAAGGAATGGCTTTGACTGTCTTAAATCTTAGTTTCCGATGTAGGGTGGCACAGAAGGTCACGGCCCATTGCATTCATGGGGCTTGATCGTGTTACCCCCTACTTTCTTACGCAAGCTGTGAGACACTCAAAACGATCCTTACTTTTATCCTGAGCTCCACCATAGTTGCACCATTTTTTATCCCAATCGGAGCAATTTTAAAATTTGACCCCTGTACAACTTAAATTGACCATTTATTTATTGTTTTTTGCTGTTTTTTTAGCATATAACTCTGAATCTGTAGGCTGTACATATTACAAATATACCTTTTCTGATCCTTACGGTTAGAAACATACATGGGTCTTTTCCAACATGATTGGATCATTTACAAATTTGACCCCTGTACAAACCTTTTGTTTTGGCCCCCTCTCCTTAAGGCCCCACCTTGCGGCACTTAAGAATCAAGTTCCAGGGGTTACAACTGTCAGTCGTCAACATATTAATCACTCAAAAACCTTTGTACTTAGATGTGTTACAAATGTGTGCTAGCCCCGGGTTAACCGGTGTGTTGCATACGGTGCAGTGAAGACTGTTTTTTTTTTTTTTTTTTTTTTTGTCTTCTGTAATATTCCCAAAGCCGGTAATTTCCTATGAATTTAATCGAGTTTGAACAAGAAACACCGGGCCCAGACATCTGACCCGGGCCTGTACAGTCTGTATAGCGGTTTACTTTCAATTCATGTATCATGCCGGGGTCATGAAGGTCAACAATGGGTATTTGGGTTAAGTTACGCATCCTTCGGCACGTTGGCTCTGAGGCTCAAATGTGGTGAATTTCAAAGACGCGGTTCTGCGAACCTCTCTAGTGCCCCCCCCCCCCGCCCATCGTACGGACTTATAAAACCTAGTCTTGACAAAGACTAATTTTGCACGGGTAACCTTACTAATAGGCTACCGTGTAACCCCGTGGAATACCTTTAGAAATTGCATGAAGTGGCGCACCCTCACAAGTAGAAATATGCTTAGTGGTAATTAATGGAGTAATGTTTTCTGAGAATTCCACTTGTTCTCACTTTTTACCAGTTGTTCTTTTTCCCAGGAAATGCGTTTTCACTACAACCAACGCATCACCTCTGCTGACAATAAAATCATCCAAATTCAGCCTACCCCCTTAAAACAGCATACGCTGGTTGGTCTAGCTCCCGCTCTCACCACTTCACAAACTGATCCATAAAGCGAAGCCCGAGCACAGAACACCAGCATAACAGCATGGTATTCGGCCGAGAAATCCCCAATTTAAGACGAACGCCATTGGTTTATAAACACGTAAAAGCGAAATCTTGACGAAAAAATTCTGATTAATATCTCAAAATCCCGTAGAGGTGAAAAGTTATTCTGATGGGGATTTAAAACGTCAATATTTTTTGTTTTTATTAATGTTCTTATTTGATTTTATTCAGCATATTTTTAGTTTTGTGTGATCTTTGAGTAGGGATCCTGTTGGCGATGTGTTGAAGTGAGTGTGGGATTGTAAAGCTTTACATATGCTCAAATTTCAAAACAGCAACATGCAAGCTATTGTAAATGTTTAAAAAGATATTAAAACTGTAGGGAATTTGTAGATGCCGGGGAAGGGACAGATGCATTTTTAAACAAATCCCATATTGCATTAAAAAAACAAGGTGCCTATTTTCATGTGTTGGAATGAGTGTAATTTCGGGATAAAAAAGTACTTTGGCAAGGCTAAATGAGTGCAAGGGTTTTATGACTTTGACATTTATGAAATATTACTTGGTGGGATCACATGACCAGATTAGTTTAGGGTGAATTTCCACAAACGTGCATTGTGGATGACTCAATACACCTTATGTGGGAGAGGAGCTATAACATTTGTTCAGGACGTCTGCCCTTCATTTTTCTTTAATGAAGGAAATACTGCCGCTTATCCATGACGTAAAGGGGATCAATCAGGCGGTGTGATTTCTGATTACCTTGGGGTTGGGTTGGGTGGGTCAGAGTGGGTGGGGTATGGTGGGGTGGCCCCGGGGTGGTGAGATGTAATTTAAGAAAAACACATTTGGTCATTCTCTATAGACACTGTAACAAAGGTCATTCATTTGGTGGCTGGCATGGAGAACGGACAATTGCAGATGGGCAGGGGACACCCCCTATTTTTTATCTGAATTTAGGCCCTTGAAACTCATTTATGAGTTTTCTTCGTCACATTTTTTCAGCCGCATAATAGGGACCTCTTCATTATCCATTATTTTGGCTACATTTTGACAGTGAAATGAACCTACAGGGATCGACGAAATACAACATATTGGGCCTATGTTAACTCATTTCCGAGACTTCCGATAACAGGTTTCCTACAAAAAATTCCCTCCGAGAAAGGTGATTCCTTGAACAGATTTTTTGCAAAATAATGAATTATTTTCAGATTTTTTCGGCCGCGAACGCGGCCCAAACTCATACGCTGCGGGGACGATAAACTAATAATCGAGTTTTCAAGGGCCTGTTTTGGGATCAGAACAAAGTTCAATATTTTTGAATTACTGAATCAAATTAAGTCCAAGAAATATTCCATGGTAATTAGGAAAAAAACTCTCCAAATGTGGTCACCACATTAAATTAACAATGCATTCCCTAATGGGACAATTTTTAATTTTAATTCATCATTGTTGCTTACCCAACCAATTTTATAACCAAAATTTGTAATAAGATGTGTTGGGGATCCCTTTCTATGTGGGGAGATTTAAATAGGATATGGAAAATCGGAACCCTATAGGTCGACCATCTATATAGAGACGTTTGTTAGGAAATATTTCCACTTAATCCCCTACTAATTTTACTGGGGTAATGACTTAGAAAAATTATGTGTTTGTGACTTTTCTTGTCATAACTTTTCATTTCATGATCATGACCAAATCTCAATTTTGACTGAAAATGATGGAAAAGGTTGTCGATTGGGTCACCCAATTTAATAAAGAAAAAAGCTCAGTATTCATTGTGCAAGAAATAGTCAGTCGGTGTGACCCCCTATGATACCTTGTCCCCCCTCCACATCAATATTCACAAAGTCAAGTGTCGGCCCATGTGATAATGCTATATGTGCTGGGCTGCCGGGCTAAAGGTAAAAACAAATGGTCATTTACCCTTATACGCTGAAAATTCAGTTAGAGCACAATCCTGAATCTATCCTGAAATACGGAAGTACTTCATGACCAGGGAACAACCAAGCCATGCTGCGTAAACATGGCTACCCGTTGACTACAGTACAGTCCGACAGTGATTGACGATCTACATGCGAGATGAACAATAAATATGCCATAACCCAATGCCATGGCCGTGACAATATAGATAAAATGATATAGATAGCCACCAACACCACGCAGTTGTAATTGCATTTCACAAACAAATAGTCGAATCGTGTATTCGATGACCAGGTGCAGGCTAAGCACGGTATCGGTACAATCAACGATTAAATGGGCGATGCCGTGCCATGCCATGCATGCCCTTCTCCGTCCAATTTTCCGCTAACAACTCGAAAAATCCGCCGTTCTTCTTTCGTGTCTGTTTTTCTCCACCTATCTGTAGATGGCTTTATTTTACCCTCCCTCCACATCAGGAATTAAATACATATCCTTTCCATTCCCGACCTTTTTCGGGTACAGAATACGCCATGATTTATGTTAACACGATCACACCAGCGATCGGCTCGAACTCAACTGATTGGGTGCACTGTAGCCACGCGGTTTTAGAGTTCAACGTTCGTACATACGTTACGATTATATGTAATCGCGGGAGTAAGCAAATCTTGATACCGAGTTTTTATATGTGATAGATTTCACAAGACATGGCAAATTAAATTCATTTTTGAGGAAAACGTGCACATACAGAGGTTGTGAGAACAACCGTTTTAGAACGATTTTTTAATTTTCTAAGAGTTATCTCGCAAAAATTTGTCACTTCCCAAGGGGGGGCGTCACCTTTTAAAACGATACGGGATCTGCCGGTGGCCTATTAAGGTTATCCCACTATGAACATAAAAAGCAAACACCAAACAGGGACCAAACGCAATTAAACATTTATTTAGGTAATTGGAAGTTTGGGAGTGTGTAAGAATATTTTTTTCGGTAGCTTTTGAAGGCAGGGTTTTTTTTCTACAAGTTAAAAGATTGGAGTTTTTTGCCTATCTTTTTTTTTTGGTGGCGAGTAAGTAAAAATAATGAAAGAAAACAAATGCCATGATAGAAAGAAAAAGGGAGGAAAAAATGTTGTAATTGATGTTTTTGTTTTCTATGCAGTGGTATTTTCAAGCAAAACACAAAAAACAAGCTCTAGGTCGGAAACTTTGTTGCAGTTGTGAATTGCGAAACGTTCTCCGTATTTCCTAATGCAAGATGCCAAGGAGTCGGCCCCACTTTGTATGGAAACGTTTATAAAAACAAAGCCACGGGAACAAAAAGGTTAACCTAATCAGGAGGAATTCTGACGTAACTGGGGGGAAAATATCCAAGCTATCCAAAATGCTCTTCAACAGCATTGACTGAATGGCCCTCTCAGAAACTAGCTCTCGACGTTAGGATCTGGGATTACTGGAAGTAAATTCAATCGGAACACGCGCCTTGATTTATAATGGTTAAGCGTTTCAAAAGATGACGGAGGCTGGAACTTCTGGAAAGAGACCATGCATGACCACAGATGTACGGCCGTCCGGTATAATACGTACGTAATCCTGTTTTTAAAATGAAAAAAAAAAGTTGGCCTAAAGTGAACCTAGTGTTTGAAAAATTCTCAAGACTGGAATATACCGAAAGGCATTGTGGGGAAAAAAAAAAAAAAGGGATAGGCCCTAAGCGATTGCCGTGTTCACTTTTAGGGTCTGCGAGCACCGAAGTACCCGACAAAAAACGTTCAAACTTTTTTCGTTAGGTTCAAGGTTCAGACCCAATTACGATCCATATTCAAAACAAAACAGATAGTAACGGACCCTCTAATGCAAACATATCCATAGAACCCCGTCGTTTTCGGAGATATTTGAGATTTGTTTCAGTTCTACATTTGCTAAGACGGACTGATAACGTTAATCTCGTGCGCAGTAGTACCCAATTTAGATTAATATATTTCGCAGTCTGTGACACAGACTACAACCGTGGAAATATTAACCGGACCGCTTTGTAACCAGTGTTTGTGATATGGCTGCTTGGAAGACCACTCGCTTTTCGAAGGACACCTGTGCTGCTCGGCAATGAAAGTGCCTTTTGCCTAAATGGCTCAATCACCCACCCACCAATGTTCAGGCAGTATGGCCCACCTTTTAAAGGCTTCTTTGTGAAATGTGACGTGTTAAATAATAAAATATATTCCTTGACAACATATAAAACAGGTTATTTGGAAAAAACACTATGCTGGCCTCCGATGCAGGTTGCTTGTGTAGGAGATTGGACAAAAGAAAACACAAGTGAAGAAATGTCTGGGTTTCATGATTATGAAGTGTTCTGTGAAAAAAACATTAGAAGAATCTGCAATGTGACAGCACCAGTTTGTATTGTACTTGTCACAATCTTGCGTATATCAGCTGTGAAGTAAGTTGAGTAAGTTGTTTGTCTGTCCTTGTTCTTTGATTTCTTGATGGGTGATAGGTTAAAAAAGTAGCCTTGACAAGTTGTAGGGTTTACTTGGCGGAGTTTCGGCTCTTGAATCTGAATTGAAAAAGTAAATGATGACACCGGCAAGATCCAGTTTTTTAGATCTATGCTCCCTGAATGCGTACAGCAAAATACAGATTTCGACAAAAATGGGAGCAAGACTACACTGAATAAATGTGTCTTGCTCATTCCAAGACAGTCATGAATCATAAATTATGAATATAAGTACAGGGGGGAGGGTCGGATTATGTTGGCATATCCCTGTGTAACAATTAGCCCTCTATATAAATTACCCAGTAAACTAGGTTTATAGATTCTATGGTGTTAAAACTTAAAGGCTGACGATTAAATATACGGCATTTTATCAGTCATAACTGTGCGGAAACGGTTTACTGCAAAAATCCACACCATAAAACGAATCTACTCGGAATACACGAAAAAACATGCGATCATCTATGAAAATCAGGTTTTGGAAAGGAAATCTGATCAAATTTGTCCATATGGGCGGCATGGGGGCCCGGTCTTCAATTACGTCGGGTATATGGTAAACGGTTGTGTTGCATGAGCACGGTATTCTCGTGTGCGTTGTATACGTTCGTGCTCGGAAATCGTGGAGTCGATAGGCGTGGTAGGGACTCCAATACATGCGGAAGGAGACTAATTTTGAATAATACGTTACTCAACTCCCACTCTTAGTATCGAACCATCGGGCGTCCTTCACCCCCCCCGATAATTAAAAAATAGGAAAAAGCTATTATGTAATAAATAAACAGTTTGAACCCATGTAAACTATGTGAATGAAAGTAGCAAAAAAACTGATTAAAACACAATTTGTTGGTTAAATGAAAATTTTTCAGTGACTACTTTGCTTGTGTATGTTAATTGTTAAAATATTTTCGTAGCTACGTGTCAAAGGTCATTTTCCAATCTGATCTCTAAGCTGGCCCTCTCTGGAGGCCAGCAAAAAAATACGTTTTTAAATCAATGCCGCCGTCTGAAATTTGGAATTTCTTGGCCCGCCGCTCCCCTTTCCCAAACAGAGACAACTGTAAAAGAGCCCTCTATTGTTTTAAAAAAAATAACCATTTTCTTTTCTGTGGTTAAAATGTAGAACCTATCAACCATCCTATTTTATTAGACCTTTAGACTAAAAAACATTTTTGTTCTCATATGACAAAATCACATAGCACACAAATAAATAACAAATAAAATAACATTTTCTTATAACGAATGTGCCCCGCAGTATCCTGATTGGTTATCTATGTTCCCTAACACCATAAGAATTTATATCATCCTTTTGGAGTCCACCACTTCATCACAATAACACGACGTTTCACCACTAAATGCTACTCCTATTCGTTCCTAGAATAGAATATTTGCAACGGTACCTTACTAAGTTTATCCCACATAACTAAAAAGGACTTCGAATGACATCAAAACCAGGCACCAAACACCTAAACATTTATTTAGGGAATTGGAAGTTTGGGGAGTGCCAGAATTATTTTTTTTTCGTTGTCTTTTGAAGGCAGGTTTTTTTCTACAAGTCATAGGCTGGAGTTTTTGGCCTATTGCTCAGGCCCTTTTTTTTTTTTTTTGGGGCGAGTGAACTAAATGAAGAAAACGAAGCATGTATTAGAACGGAAGGGAAAATAGGTTTGTAACTGATTATTTTTTTTCGTATGCAGTTTATTTCAAGGCAAAACACAAAAGCAAGCTCTAGGTCGGAAACTTTGTTGCAGTTGTGAATTGCGAATCTTTCTCCAGCTATTTCCTATATGTAAGTACGCGGTGCGGAAAGTGTGTATCTGTGTCACAGACTCCGTAAGATATTATCTAAATTAGTACTGGCACGAGAGATTAAACGCTTATCAGTCCGTTCTACATGGCGTTGATTATATTGTACTGTGTAATAACTCCATGGTCATAGCGAATGCATGGGAATGAAACTAAACCTCAAATATCTCCGGAAAACGAAGGGGTTTCTATGGATATTTTTGCATAAGAGATCCCTTTACTACACACTTCTTAATAATAGGGGTCAAAATATGCACGACGCCCCAGCTTTCTCCCCCTCCCCCTCCCCCCTCCCCCCCTTCTCCCCCCCCCCCTTTTCCCCCCTTTCCCCCCCCCCTCTCGCCATTTTCCCCCTCTCCCTCCGTCTCCCCCTCCCCCCCCCTCTCCCCCCCCTTATCCTCCCCCCCCCCCCCCCCTTCGCCTTCCCTCCCCTCTCCCACACCCTCCCCTGCCCTCCCCTTTCGCTTTCCCCCCACCTCCTATTTCCGGGTTCCCTCTAGTCCCCCCCCCCGCAGTCCTTTTGTCTCAACTGGGGCTCCCTTTTTTGTTCGTCCGTCATCTTTGCCCCCGTCTTTTGCAAGTGTGCACTGTTTTGTTTTGAATATGTTATCGTAATTGGGTCTGAACCGATAGAACCTAACGAGAAAATTAAACGTTTTTTTTCGGGTACTGTCGTGCTCGCATACGGCGGGGTCCGGTAAGTACGAATCCTGTTTCTACAATTGGGAAAAAAAAGTTGGCGTAAACACAACGGAACATTTTAAATTTTGTTTCACCCCTGTTTTAACCTTGAAATCCAATCTCGTGGCCATGAAAGGGTGTAGCAAGTGCTTCCATCACTTTTTTGATTTTCCCAATGGCATAAAGTACTTAAATACCAAAGTTCAGTTTTATCCATATTTGCACACTCACATAGATCTGCGGGCTCCCCAGTAGGTGCACCCAGTGAATGACAAAAAAAAACAAAAAAAACATTCCTAACCCCCTACCCCAACCACCACGGGAGGGGCGGGCCAAGAATCCATGTCAGACGTCGCCATTAGGTTTACACTTAAAAGTTAAATCTTAACGAAAAATTCTGAATATTTATATGTTGTCCAATGAATATTTTCTTAATTTTTCCGAAAAACCGTTGGAGATGCAGAATCAACTCCACTGGAAGGTTATTTCTATTTTAAAAAAAATATTATAACTGAACGAGGATGAAGTCGTATGTGGGTCATGGGAATTGGAACACCCATGACCGACCCAACAATCAAACATCCAATTTGGTTTGTTTGTTTGTCGCACTCCGTATTGCTGTAAATTTCTTTGACATTTTTGGTGAGTTGCCTATATTGAATGAGCTTGGCCTACCCACCCCCCACCATCCCCCCGCCACCGCCAAACAGAGACAACTGAAAAAGAAGCCCCTCTATTGTTTTCAAAATCAATATCTTCTTCTGTGGGTAAAATGTCTGACCATATGACGTCCGAAAATTCGTGACTACCGAATACTGGATTTCGGCATCCGGTCTGGTCGAAATAAGACCGTGATATCACGCTTTTTCGGCACTAAATTTATCCAACAAAAAGAAATCCGTGATTTCGCCCTAAAGCAGCTTTGTCGAAATCACGCGAATTCGACAGCAATGCAGATTTTCCCCGTGTACTTGGCGTTCTCTGCCTGCGCAATGGCTTATGCCTGCCTTGTATCCGGGAATCAACAACCTGTGTGTAACCTGCTAGCTGCTTGCATTGAATGACCGCGCGGGGATCACAGTTCATGAGATTCAATGGCCTTGATTGGGTTTTCCTCCTGGGATTGTTTATGTTGACCGGCATGAGATCAGCTTGATTGGTCAGCTTTCATCACCACAGTCTGATAGTACTGTCATCATGCCATGACTGGTAGTGGTAAAATGGCAGCCTTCAAAACCCGTAAGTAGCTTGAGCAATCCCTGACTCGGTACATCTTACAGTATCATGTAGTCCCTCAATCTGGAGCTATCTAGCTCCATTTTCGAATGACACACGTAAATCTATCTTTGACACTAGTCAAGGATTTGAAATGCATAGTTGACAATACTTGCCAGGGATATATCCCATAGGTTCGCATATTAGATAGTACAGGGAACCTTAGTTTTACGGTCTTTTTTTGAACATTGAGTGGTCGGCACGAAATGAGGGTGATTCGTAACTGTGAAATGCAACGAGATGATAATCAATTGACTTTGTCCTGACATGCAGCCCAACATTCAGTATGACTCCGTTGTCTAGCATATAGAATCATGGGAGAGTTTTGTTCAATGAAACACATATCACATTTTGACAATGACAGAAACTGAGAACTTTGCTATTTCATACTAGAAACTTAAAAAAGAAAGTAAGTTCGAGCTGGGAGTTCGAGGTTACTGACTCTAACTACCTGGACACTCCATGGTTGGGAATGGAGTCGTGCCGGGCTTCGACGTGTTCGAGCTAATGCATGTGTCAATTGTAACCCGGCCCCTGGCTGGGTACCCGGGTACTGCGGGAAAGACAGTCGGCGGAACATAGAGGGAATTGGAAGTTCGGCGGAACATAGCGGGGGGAATTTGTTTGGTTTGTGTGTCCCCGCGGCCATGGTAATTGCCCGTGTCGTTCCGTCCAGGGATCGTAAATTGACTTTAGGGCCGGGAAAAGGTGCGGGATTTGTCGGGGACTTTCGCGGGGGCTCCTATCTCCCAAAAATTGGCAGGGAATTTGTGCCATGAGATTAGTTGAAACGGCGGGGATCTTGTAAAGCAGATGCATCTAATTCGTATTGATGGCTAGAGAATGCATCATTTTCTACATACAGTATCACCATGCATATCATTTGCTGTTTCATTCAACAAAAACAACTTTCAATTGGTCAAACTAGTCGAGTGTGGCCATGGGTCAAACTCACAATATATTTCGCACAAACCGGAAATCGTTTCATCAAAAATGAAAGTGAATTTCAAATGGGGGGGAAATTAATGTAAAATATTAAGCCTGGCATATGGTGAAATATTCCATGTGAAATATTGGCCAACCTTTGCATATACCTGAATTTCAAAGTTGTTCTTGAGTAAGTCACTACTTCATGGCATCAAGAAGTGAGGAAAAAACCTGATTTGAGTTTTGCCACGGATGAACCTGATCTATTTTTGGATGCACAATGTCTTTTAACGAAAATCACATTATGGGCCGAGTTGACTCAAACCGGCGGTAACCAGTAGTTAAATCCACAACGTCCACATGCCTCACAACAAATCGTCCGGGACTTACATCTGCCCAAACCAACAGACATGAGTAAATGTTTATCTCTAATATACATGAGATAATCTCACAAACAGATTTTATATGGTAAAATATCATCATTCAATATCACGAAACATTACCTGCAAACATCTCGTGCAACGTTGCTTCAACGCAAGTGACAATTTGGGTGGACCATTTGTTTGGGGATTCCCCTCTCTAGCAGAAAATATGACGTAATTTCGGGTAGGTCTAACGATCTGTTGCAGTAATTGTCAACAACAAAGTTTCCTAATTTGTCAGAATTTCCACACATAGATTATTTATTAATATGTGAACATTTCATTTGCACTTTTTAAAGTTCGGGTGCACAGCATCAACAGGGAGACAATTTTGATAGTTTTGGAGATTCCTTGTGGACGAATGACGTATTTATGGGCGGCTATGATCAATGCAACACTTGGATACAAGTCAGTCGCCCCCAAACCAGTCGCCCCCCACGCCAACTCGCACCACAGTAAACCAAGTCACCCCCATGTGCCAATAAGCGCCCCCACATAAGCCAAGAGCTCGCCCCATGGCCAAGATCGCCCCCCAAACACACCAAGCGGCCCCACTACATTATCACCAACCGCCCCCGCACACAGTCCCCCACACATTTGACAAAAACACACTCTCTCTATCTCGAAGACTGAGTATGTGGAGGTATGCGTTACTAAAATATTGGAGGGTCTGCGCCTACCGCAAAAACTAGTTGGGGTATATCCGTTTTCGAAACGAGTCCATGCCGACTTCCCTCGGTACCCACCGGTACCCATAGGCCATGAGTAACAATTGACACACGCATAACTAAAATCCTTCATACCTAAGGCGGCATTCTCTGTTTTTATGACCAGTGATGTTTAGGGATCCCTAGCTAAGCTTGCTGAAATTAAACGCTAGCTGTATGAACCACTTCTAGCATGTGTATTCGCCCCGGTATTCGCCGATGTATTGGCACGTTGTTTACATGGTTAGTTTGGTTACTGCTGGTTTTCAGCCCGGTTCGAGCCTTGGCTTATGCACCTGTTAGGCGCTCCGAATTAATGATATGTCATAGTTTTGTGTTTGTGATCACTGGCTCCTAACAAGTTAGCATTAGCCAGTTAGCTGGCAACGGTCTTATTCGAATGTGCTCTACAATCAGCGAATAACATTTAGCTTAGGCAGGATTACTTAGCGGAAACGTCTTGAAGGTGGGTGTTCCGATTTATTTGTATCTTGTTCTCCACGTGATATGAAAGCCTGCACATGTTACAATTACCATGGAGTATCGTGGTAAACGAACTTGCGGTTTTGATAATAGAAGCGATAATGCATGATATTGCAAGGCCTTATTCACTAACCCTTAAAACGGCAGTGTGTGTTTCTTTGCAAAGTAGTGGATTTGGAAGCTGAAATTTGGGAAGATAAATGAGAAAAATAGTGTTATTATGGGGGGGGGGTCCCCAGAGGCGATCGGAAAAGCACCTTTAATAGAGGTGGGCTATAGGAGGTACTTGTTTCAGATCACTTCGAACACAGGATCATTTGAAGAAAAAAAACTAAAAAGTGCTTAAACCAGGGTGCCCCATCGAAAATTCCAAAAAGGCTGCCAAAATTGTCCTCATTTGAGCTCATTTTGTTTCAATTGCTTAATTTTGGTGGCAATACCCATGTTTTGGGGTATTAGGAATCATGCTGTGCGGCAACTTCATCTACCCATTGCCTTTCCTTGTCTAGAAAATGCATTTTTTGGTAAAATTAAGCTCTGAACCGCTACTCTCCCGCAATTAATTTTCTTCCCCATTTTCTTTTTGGACTTGTTTTTTTAGGGGGCATTCACATAAAATGTACATCTATTGAAAATGGTGATTTTAACATTCAAAACATGAATTTTTTTTATGAACACTTGCTGAAACTTTGACTTTCATGGTGTTTGCCAGCTTTAAAAGTAGGCTTTTAATGTCATAAAAAGGACCTCCATTGAAACCCACAAATAAGAAAGTTCGTTGACCCCTGTAAATTCCAAGGTGATGAGTATTTATTAATTTTAGTGCCTGGCCAAGGAAAATGTTAAGTTTACGCAGCTAATCTTCAGGAAATGATGAATTTAAATTCTGACGATGGCCCTCCGTTAAAATTTAAAAGTTGTGAGATGAGGGGTACTTTTTGGGGAGGCGCCCGCGCAGTTCAATATTAAGCGAAAACTGCATTATTAAGAAAAGAAGTCATGGTGAGATGGAAGTTGCATAGATTGATTCCTTGCAGGCCAATACATGGGTATTGCCACAGTTGACTTCCCTCCACTGA
>JAMKCH010020232.1:0-21374 GCA_023653785.1 Ophioderma brevispina
CACTCTGGGACATTGATCAGATGGCGGATCCTTGACCTTTCCAAGCAGTGGCGTAGCCCGGATTTTGTTGCGAAAGGGGCACATATTGGTGAATTTACGACCCGTGGTATTGTACTGACAATGTTCCATCCACAGCCGCTACCGTCACATCCAAATTCTGAAGACGTGGGGAGGGGGGGGTTGGGGTGGAGGGGATGGGGGAGGAATAACGAATGTGACAAAAAGATACATAGGGTAGTTATTGGCCAATTAGCAGTTATTAGTAACCAATGTTTCATGAAGCGTCTATCATGCACCACCGCTCAAAAAAACCGGCTTACAGCTTTTTAGACAATTATCCCCGACGGACCGTTATGCACTCGGTGGGGGGGGGGCACGTGCCCCATGCCCGCCCCCCCCCCCCCCACCCACCTCTGACTACGCCACGTCCCCGCGCATTGACTGTATCGGTTCCTCTGCTACCAGATCTAACAGCCTGGGGACCCACAGGTGGGATGGCCAAGAAAGGGCCACCAATAACCAGACAATTAGTGGACTTAGCAACTTTCTTGAGCACTCGCGGACTTCAATACGTAAGCAATCGCCCGAGCAAGCCCGCCGCCAGTGCATCTCGCCCATATACCTGGTGATCCGTGCTCCGAGAGTAGTAACAGGGGTGATGACCCCAGCTGATGTGGAAAGGTCCACTCTATCGACGATCGCCCTGTTACCCTCTAGCGATCGCCCCCAACTTTTGGGCACGGCGGCCAGCGTCTCCTTACAAACAGCGCCGGGCCGTTATTGCATTTTAGGTTAAAGTCAGCGAGAGATTTCACATACCATGTCTCCACTTCAAAAACCTTACTAACCTAGTGGCAACTAAATTGGGACAAAGTTGCCAACGAAGCCTATTTGCTTACTAGTTGAAATTCATAAAACCTTACTAGTGCTATTTGCATTCTAAGAATCTTTCTAGATTAGAGTTGATCAAGAGCGAAATCTAACCACTAGTTGGCACTAAATCAGTGAAAAAACAATATTATTATTATATTATTTCGGTATATATTTTACAAGACATTACCACCGAAGTTTATTGCTCAAATTATTAATGTAGTTAATGTGAAATTTAAATTAAAATAATATATATAATCATTTGAATAAAAAAAAAATTGAGTAAAGTTTGTCTTCAATTTTCATTTGACATTAACATAATCCGTAATAGCATCAAGTGAAAAGGGAAAGGAGGAACTTGTGAAAATACAGGACGCACAATAAGTGCTTATATATTGAAATGAAATAAATTTCAAACCTTTACTGAAAGGAAAAATATTAAAGAATTCTTTAATTTGCTGTTCATAATTAAAAAATGTTCATTCGTTTTACTAAAGTTTATAACATGTTTGCTTGCAGCCCATAGAGAGCTTATGAGATTTTTACATTTTGATGTAATGATAGATTTGCCTTAGTAGAAAATATTAAAACATCCATTTAAAAGCGTCATGAGATGGCAGAATTAAAGAAATTCTTTAATTCTGCTTTCAGGTGATATTTAACGTTTTCTTGATGTTTGTAACTCTCGATATATTAGTAGAGGTTTGCTCATGGTACAGGCCTATTATTTATAGACCAGTTAACATCCTACCGTCATTTCTTTTGTTGACTGCCAATCCATGCCTGCCAATCGTTATGGCCCATAGTATTAAAACTCTAACCGATACGATGCCATGTTGTAACAGTCAGGCCGACATATTCAAGATACCAGGCCCTAACATGTTTACAAAACATTGCCTGTTACACTGGGTCTTATTACGGAAAGCTAGACAATTATATTGGCATCATTTTGAGGTGGGTGAGGTGATCCAAGGCATGTTAATGCTCTGAGATTTGAACAGACTCAAACAAAAAAGCGGTAGTATTTAGGCCCGTATTCACAAAGGTGCTGGGTTTAGCGCGATTTTAAGCTTACCGAACGTTTATATGTGAGATAAATGCAACGCTTAAGTAAACGCAATTCAAGAAAAGGATTTTAAGTTAAACGCCCGTTTAACTCCGCCAAATGCATCGAAATTTCACAGGGTACGGTGTTAGTTTAAGAAGTGTTTTAGTAGTGTTTCCGTCAAGTGCACGGCCCATTGCACTGTCCAATTGACAACGGCAATTGTGCATATCATTCTCGACCCGTTGGGTGCTATCACCTTAAACGCTACGGAAAGCCATGATACACTTTGTGCGCTCCACAACCATTAAAATACAATAGAGCCTTTTATACACTCAAGTTAGCGTCTTGAAATAACGCGATGTTAATTGTTTTTTTCGTTTTTAAGCTCCTGTTTAAGCAAGACAAGTGGTTTAAAAATATTTTAAAACGGCATTTGCTTAAACGCAATTTAAACTTACAGCGATTTTAGCTAATAAAAATAGCCCAGTTTAGCTAAACAAAGTTTCTGGTACGGGGCCTTAATGTATTGAATATACATCCCCACACTGCAACCCAATGCCATTCCGCCCGAAAAACCCAATTCTGTAGACAAAAGATTGAGCTAGTTGGCAACTAGATTTTCATAGGCCCGTATTCTCAACGATGTTTGTTTACGCTAATCACTGGTTAAATCGCAATTTAAAAAAAAAAAAAAAAAAAAAAATAAACGCAATTCTCAAATTATGGTTAACTTTAAACGCTGTTTAAATTTTAGCCGACCATCTTAAAAACGCCTAAACACGTGTTACCTTAGACTTGGTCCGGGGGTAGTTTTAAGCGTGGGTTTTAACTTCACGTTTTTCCATCAATCCTGGTATTTTCAAGCTCTATGTGATACTCGTGGTTAGATTTGAGGGCCAGTTTACTCCTTTATTTCTCTTATTTTTCTTTTGCCGTAGTCCTCAGTTGTTTCTTCTCGTTCATTTTTCCTTTGTTCTATTTTTCATCATGCTCGTGTTTATCTGTATAGTATTGAATGATAGCAAGTGGGCACAGACATAAAAGGTTTTACATAGGGCCCGGGGGTTTTGTCTCCATCATCAACAAATTCTAAAATTCTAACAGCTCCCTTCGTAACGGACATTCCTTGAAATTTCACGTGGGCTTTCTGCATTGCATTTACAACTACGGAAGGCATGTCTGACAGATAAATATGTTCACACGACACACGCAACTGATATAGGCGAAGATAAGTTACAGTTCGGTGGGTGATATTTACGGCGTTTTAAATACGTGTTTAGCTAAACGCCTTGTTAACATATTTACCCTGCGGTTTTTTAACAGTTGCGTTAGCTAACCACAGTTTAGGCCTAACCACCGTTTATTTTAAGCATCGTTTGAGAATACTGCCCATAGTGTGGTAACTAGTTAGCAAGGTTCTTTGTAAGGTTTTATGAATTTCAATTTAGTTTGTCACTCCGTAGTTGCATACTACGGGCGTTTAGAATCTTACCAGGCCTTAGTTGGCAGCTAAACTAGCCAGGTTTTATGAATTTGGGGCCCAGTGTGTCCCTGAAAATGCGAAATTCTGATTTTTTATTTGGCACTAATGTAAAGTTTCCTATCAAAAATATCCCCACGTGAATCAAAATCATCGCCGTTTGTTTTCACTTACAAGTACATTTCTGTAGCCAAAAACAGAATTCTATTGGGGTCTTTACCTAACATGAATGCTACATACTACACGATATATTGATGTCCAAAACTCTCTGCGTTGCACCTTTAAGGAATGGGCCTCCATTCCCCCTTGGTGGTGGGGAGGAAGAAGATGGAATAGAAGACGGCTTATACAAGAAATGGTAGGTGCCATCACAAGCCCCTTACAAACCAGTGCGGAGAGATATCTTGAAGGAGAGTTTTCTTCGCATAGCGTTCCGATGCAAGGGTCTAGATCCACTGATAGGAGGTCCCAATCTCTGAACCACGGCCGCTGCAAATCGATATGTTTCCCTTACAACTTTGAGTGACCTACTCCTTGCCACTGAGTGCCCCTCGTTGCCTTATCGGCCCTGGGTGCTTTCCCCGTTTTTACTCTTATTCTCTTGCAACCTTAGCAAGACGATTGGCTTTTAATGTTTTGGTTTAGTATTTAGAGAATTTTTTGTTTTTTTTTTTTTTTTTTTAATTTTTTAGGTTTTTTCTTTTTTTAATTCTTAATTTATATATTCACAACTGCATTTGATTTCAACATCAGAAGGTTTGCATCAGCTATACATACGACCAGGATATACCATTTCCCCTGCATACTATTTACTATAGAAGAAAGCTTTAGTCATGATAGTAATTACTGTGTACCAATTACTAAAATGTTCTTTGCATTTCCTTCCATAAAGGTGTCAAATGTAATCTTAAACTGACTATTATGCTATGCTCTAACTGTGGCGTCTTAATGTTGTGTTTGCGTTTGTACCACATGTGTTTGCAACTATCTATTGGCAAAATAATTTATGAACAAGTACGTAAAATATAGGGATTATTTATCATTCAAATTATCCGTGACACCATGGAATGACCCTTTAATCACTCCTTCAACAGAATTTCCTTAACCTTGGAAAATGTATGACCAACTATGAATGACTTCTCCATTGTACTAAATGTACTCACTGAAACTAAATAATCTATCCACTAGAAGGTCACATATTTTCTATAACTCTTCAAAATCAGGTAGTGTCCCTTTAAATAGCAATTTCCTCCCACCATTTCTTATGAAATTACACATAACCGATTCGAAATCCGCACCCTCAAATGGCCAAGAACAACTCCCCAAACCTTCTGTTGGCTCTCTGTGTAACTCAACCTTTTCAAGACGCTTTTTGAGAGCTTGTTCTTCACTATATGATGTTGTATACATATTGTAGCCCATATTGAAAAGTTTGAAAATGGGAATTATTTTGATCTTGTTGCCATGGTAACTGACAAGGCCCCTCGATTGGCTAACACGGATCAAACGAACTGCTCCAGTACTTGTGCATTTACAACATACTTGGGGAAGACGATCATGGATAACAATTGCAGAAAAACCATGAAGACCCGTATTTTTTATATGAAAGTGTGCCAGGCAATCATGATCTACCAATCAGGAAACTTTATGCCAGAATTCAAATGGGAAGCCCTAATTCAAAATCCGGCTGCTTTGGTGTCAAAGAACCTTTGGATGCTTAAATCGTGCAAATTTCAAGTTGATACAACCTTTCGTTTTGAGTTACGTTCGTTCCCCGTTGCATAAAATCCCGATTTTCACCATTTGGATATGACTTACTAGGGGGGATCCATCAACAGACAGCAAGCCAGTATCATAAATGTGTTCAGAACAAAATTATGTGGCAATTTTTTGTTACAAGCTTGCACCCATATCAGATCAACTGCTTCACATGGTATAGTTTTCTCATAAGAGTTTTGCCAAAAAGACAATTTATTATTTTTTTGGGCCTTTTTGGGCCAAAAGATGATTTTTTGCAAAAATATTTTTCTTTTTTTAAGATTTTGATGTATTTGATATCTTCAGAACAAGCTTTATCATAAATTTAACACACACTTTACGTAATTTTGAAACTAAATTTACATTCTAATAACAAATTAAAGATAATAAATAAGCAAAATAAAAGCATTCCAGAGCACTTAAGATCATTTTAATAATATTAACAAAAACAAAAATATTGTTTATTTGAACTTATGATCCCATAACATGTGTTAAGGTAAGCACCAAAAGCATCAAAGAACACATTAACACAGTTCTGTTTGCCTAAAGTGTAATGCTTTTTAAAAACCCCTTTTAAAGTAAAATACAAGAAGTGTTAACTGGAAAAAGGGGCAATCTAGGATTGCTTACAATGATTGCATATCATCGATAAACATCAACATAGTGATTTTTTTTTTTTGGTCCTGAAAAAATTTAATGGGTTTTCTGATTCAACTCTATTTGTTATGGGGCTATATTATAGTCATAATTAACAAATTAATGTATAAAAAACAAAGAAATAAAAACATTCCAGAGCACTTTAAGGTTAATTTTCTCTCTCAACATAATTTTATTTAACAAGTTTAGAAACATCATTACACCATGTTAAAACAGTTTTGACTGAACTAAAATACAATGCTCTCACTTTTAATTAGAAATAAAGCTGTGTTACCTGTAGGGGCAGTCTAGGGTATGTTAAAAAATTGTTTTTGAAGTAATAATTCAAAATTTTGTGAGTTTTGGACTGAAAATTTGATTGCTATTTCCCTTCCCTGTAAATGTACTTGAAACTTCAACATAGCTTTATTAAAAATCAATTTGAACGACACACTTGGGTCCATAATTACAAATCAATGTAGAAAAAAACAAAGTCGAAAATTTAAGTATTATGCATTCTGCCCCTCAAATTAAAACATGTTAATTTCAATAAAATCAGCTGACTTAATCCAGCGAACATCAAAGACCTTACGAAGATGTATTACATAATTAATATTATTACTCTTTTATTACCTTTTTTATATAATTAAAATCGCATCTCAACAGCCTAGTATAAGAATACAGATTACTTAATGTTTATCAAGAGTTCAGTAAAGTATCATTTAACTGTTGTAAAAGCTTGGCCAAAGAATTATGTACTGATTTCACTACAATTGAAACACATTATTTGTACTGTATCAGCTTTACATGATAACTTACTTTGTTCCACAACACATATAGCAAATTCGCAATTCACTCGTGCGCCAACCTAGGGGATCGGCCTTTAAAATTACGCTTTTCTGCACCCAAAGGCCTACTTCTAGGGGTGGGCTTACGAAACTTGAGGGTAGGGGCGTCAGTTCGTGGGATGTAGGTATCACCATTCTGCTTGTGTATCCCTCTCTTCCCCGGAGAGAGGGACGGAGAGAGGGAATACACTACACATACTCAACCTACCGCCCACGACCTGACTATTGCACAGATTGACACTGATCGTCTAGGGGAGGAAGAAAGTCCAGGGAGTAAGCATCATATGCCCATTGTATCCAACTCTCTGGTCTGAACGCCTGAGTAACAGACAACTCAATTTGACTCACCTAGTTTGCCTAGAATCCGGGCGAAACCATCCTGGAGGTTGTAGCAGTGGACACCTCTCCCTCTCTGTACCAGTACATCCTTGATGTAGACTGTCTGGAAGCTCGTGGGTACACTCCATTCCAGCAGCCTCAAGTATCTCATGCAGGGGAGCCCCCGAATACAGATCCCAAGAAGTGGTCGGAGCTTATGTTATGGGCGCCGCGAATCCTTGAGCCAATGATTCTAGATTGATGTTTTCATAGGCGTCATGAGTCACCGAGAGGTAAATCAGCGCCAAT
Organism: Ophioderma brevispina; assembly: GCA_023653785.1. NCBI lineage: Eukaryota > Metazoa > Echinodermata > Ophiuroidea > Amphilepidida > Ophiodermatidae > Ophioderma > Ophioderma brevispina. The sequence continues at coordinate 7,268 of JAMKCH010020232.1, forward strand.
GTCTCTTGGGCCTCATGCCATGTGGGAGTCGAAGTTAGAAAAGGTGGTTAAAATAATAATAATAATAAGTAAAGAATTTATAAAGCGCCCTACTGCCCAAAGGATACTCGGCGCAAAGAAAAGAACGGAAGAAAGACAGGAGGCTAGATGTTGGCAAAAAAGGTGTGTGTGTAAGACGGATTTTGAAAGACATGATGGAATTAAAAACTACTTCAATGAGAATTGCAACACCCTAGGGGGGAACACCAGAGACATCAACACACAAACTTACACCCCAAATTAAAAAACCGACGTTTCGAAGATAAAACCTTCCTTCATCAGGGTTTGGTAAAACAGGACCAACAGCGTCACATTGGTTTATAAAACAGCTCAGCCCGCACAAGGCAAGAAGCTGAAAAAAAAATGATTGAATTAGCTCGCGTGATGCAGGGGGCAAGGAGGTTCCAGAGACGAGGGCCCATGATTGGAAAAAGACCGGTCTCCAAAACTCCTACGCGACAGTGGACCGCGAGACACTCACCGGCAGCAGTATGGAAAGGAGAGAATAAGAGGAATGTCTATGATTCTCAAAACAGGGGAATAGAGGAAGTGGGGGTGGAAATTTTCAGAACCTATATGTATACACAAGCGTACGCCAAATCGATTATTCTATACTAGGGATACATTCAAGCCTAAAAAGCTCAAAATAGGTTGAACCCTACTCAAGATACACTAAAAGTCGGAGAGGTGTTTTAGGTCAATTCGAGGGTGCTGCGTTCAAATCTGCTGCATGCAAAATTGATATTAGGTGTGGAAAGTGGTGGAAATTAGTGTTAAAGGGACACTTACCGATTTTATGATAACATAGCTTTTTAATACGATACAAGTATGCACATCTTCAACAAAAATTTCAATGTCACATTAAAGGTCAGGATATTAAATCTGTTTGAATTTTTATTAAAATGTATGAAACCTTTTTTTAAACCCCGCCTAAAATGGCAAAGGGGTAGTTACCTTTGATTTAAGAGATAGGGAAGTAAAGCACCAACGGGTTGAATATTATTTGCACCTTAAAACCTTTACACATGGATGGTTACAACTTTGTAACAATGACAGCATCACTACGAATAATAGTAGAAACTAATAATTCTTCAGAAAAACTGTGGCTAGTTCTAATGTGACAAGTCAAATAAGTACTGACTCCAGTCTGTCTTTCAGTGAGGGCAGCATTTAGTTAACACGCTCTTTTCCGTGATAACAAACGAGTCTGATTTGTATGAAAAAAATTCAAGGTCATGACCTTCAGTCTAAAAAGGTCGGGGTCACTGCCTATCTGAAGAGTGACGGTATGTAACGTGTCTCGGGCCATCAGGTGAAAAGTAGGGTCCGTCCAGGTTTAAAAAGAATGTACCAAAAAAATAAGGGTCATTCAGTAACAACCTGAATAAGAAATGGGTGTGTCATTCAGTATGTACGTAAGCAAGGGCCATTGAGGGTAACATCGACGCGAATTTCAAAATGCAAGTGCGTCTCTCAGAGTGACAATTGCCATGAAATTATGAAAATTGTTCAAAATGTGCACGTAGCGCTATGCGCAAATTTGGATGTTACAAATTGTTTCAAAAAGTGGATACTTTTATGGAATCTTGTGAAAAAGGTGGGTTAGCAGGAAAAACAAAATGGGGGTTATTGATATCTGAAGAATTTTTAAAAAGGGGGTTATTAGGTAAAAGGGTGGTAAGACAGCAGCACAAAGGGGGGTCATTATGTACAAAAAAGTTAGAAACAGAGGGGTCTATCTGAGGTGCCCCCCCCCCCCACCCCCCCCCACACCACCACCGGGAACAGGGTGGATGTAAACTGTAAAAATGTCTCTATAATGTTATGCCTTTATTTTTACAGTGCATCTGACTCTGAACAAGACAGAAAACTGTTTTAGCACAATTGCAGACTTGTTCATGGGTATATTATGATGGAATGATAAGTACAGATAAATTGTTTTGGCAACCGGGATTTTCAAATCTGAAATCATAGCTGAAGTTGTGCTTAAAACCAGTTTTCTGTCTGTGTCAGGGGGGGGGGGGGGGAGGGCCACGATCGCTAGATGTGGGCATGGGAATTTCATGCTTGGTCTTGTTCAAAACATTTGCAACATTTACAATTTTATCCCCGGTTTTATCCAACCAGGGCTGATTAGTATGCGAGTTTTCCCGTTGTGAAGAGACAAGGGGTGCTGAACGCCTGACAGTAGGCGACAGCATCATGAAATCAACAAGATCAATCATGTTTAATGGCGACGCCACTTGTTCAGTAACCGACAGTCACAGGACTTGAAACAAGTGTGACATGTCGCTGCAAGACTGCTCGTCGATTGTTCGCCGAGGTGTTGACGCCAAGAAAGGACGATTTCTTGGAGATTTTGGCCCGGATTCATGCTCCAAATCGTTTCATAGGGGCGCTATTCATTATAATGTGTGCGCTTTATTCCGTTACTGTTTATTATTGAAGTATTACAAAAGAACTAATTCCTGCCGGCTCGGACCAAATTTAAGTCCCCCTCCCTTAAACCCCCCTCCCACCCCCGGCTCCCACCATCCTTCGCCCTTTCACCACCCAACTTACTCCCCGATTGCGTGGCGTGTGTATGTGGGCGCTCGTCTTGTTATCTAAAGGTCGTGGGTTCGAATCCCACTCCAGGAAACAAAATTTAGTTTATGTTTTATTGTATTTTAGAGTTGGAGGAATGGAATTCATAAAATTCAGAGTTGTGGATTGAAAGTAGAAAAAATATTGATAGAATGCCTTAGAGATAATAAGACTGGTCCGGTTCTGGAGCATGAATTCGTGCCAAAATCTCCGACGTGCGAAAGGTACAGTAGATAGAAGAAAACCCGCGCACGCGAACACCTATATATACCGAACTAACACAAGACAACCTTTTTTTTAAAAACTCGGCTGCAGTCTTGTTCAAAACATACACAACTAACAAGAATGCTCATCGCCAAGCAGTAGGCGTCAGCATCAGAAAATCAACAAAGATCGAGCATGGCACTTTGTTCAGTTCCCAATCAGTCGCAAAACCCTAAAATGACTCACAAATTGGGACATGTTGCTGTCACGACCTTCCCCGATTCCAAAACCCGCCGCGATTTTTGTTAGCTGCAGAAAAAAAGAAAAAATTGTATGGCGGTTTTTTTTTTTCAAATTTGCCACAGGCTTCCGACCACACGACTGCAGAAGACTGTACAGACACTCCCAGGAAGAACTTAAGTATTCCCCTTTAAAATTCAAACTTCCACCAAGTGGGGGTTGGATTTTGTACGGTGTATATTCAAAATTAGCACCACCATAAATTCCCTAAACACATTCCTAGACCTTTCAGTCATATTTAGTGTATCCTAATTGAGCATTATTTGATAATGCTATTTACAAATATAAATAAGGCCACTCGGGTAATTCACCCTTTAAAAACACTTCCACCAATGTGGTGATTTTGCATGGTGTCTATTTAAAATCAACACCCAAATTGACATAAAAACACTTTTAACCCATAGGCTTTAGTTAACAAAGTTAGTGGGGGGATCTGCACATGGTTTCCTAAGCTATATTAAAGAAAAATAAGAAATGGGTAATGCCCCTTTAAAATCCACTTTCCACCATCTTGACAATTTTGCATGGTGCGTATTCGGAATCAGCACCCTCGATTGTCCGAAAAAACTTCTTAAACCTTTCAGTCAAAAAGTGGGATATTGCGGCATGGTTGATAATGCTGATATTTAAAAAAATAAGGGACAATCAGGGCCAATTTCCCCTTAAAAATCCACGTTCATCAATGTGGTGATTTGGAAGATGTCTTTTTGAAATCAGCACCCTCAAATTGACATAAAACACTTCTTAAACCCTTTAGCCAAATTAGTGGACTTGCACATGGTTTAATAAAGCTATATTTAAAAAAATAAGGAAAATACGGGTAATGGCCCTTTAAAATCCACTTTCCCCCATCGTGACAATTTTGCATGGTGCATTCGGAATCAGCACTCTCGAATTGTCCGAAAACACTTCTTAAACCTTTCAGTCAAATAAGTGAATATTGGCGCATGGTTTGATCATATATATTTAAAAACAAAAAATAAGGACAAAATCAGGCAATTCCCCGTTAAAAATCCATTTCCATTCAATGTGGGATTTTGTAGATGTTCTTTTGAAATCAGCACCTCAATGACATAAAAACATTCTTAAACCCCGTTAGTCAATTTAGTGGATCTTGCACATGGTTCATAAGCTATATTTAAAAAAATAAGGAAAATCGGGTAATGCTACTGTAAAATCAATTTCCACCCACGTGATAATTTTGCATGGGTTGCATATTCGGAATCAGCACCCTCGAATTGTCCAAAAACACTTCAAAACCCTTTAGTGTTCTTGAGTAGGGTTCCCTCACATATGCCACCCATGGATCCCCTACTATAGCCTCATTGAAAACAGAGAAGTGAAAACATTACCCCTAACTTCTCTGACGGTGGATATACCACATAAGTGCCATTACAGGCCCAGGCTTCTCGGCAGCCCCAGCGGTTCTTGCCAAGTCTTGCAAGAATACTGGAGCAGGAGTGAAAAGGACATAGTTTGGTTCTTTGATAAAAATCCAGACTTGGGAGGATTGTAACCCCATCTCGGGAATATCTTCAGGGGCAGCTTCCTCAATAGGAAAGGATAAATGAATCTCTGAAACCTCCGTCCCAGGCTGTGGCCATAAAAAGGGCGTCTTCCTGGTAAGATGGCAGCTAAAGGCCTCAGAGGCCACAAACGGAAGAACCAGAGGGAGGTCCAAAGCCGGGACCAGAGGATCGAGAAGGGGGGGGGGGGGCGGTTCCCAGAGAACTGCCTTTAATAGGCTATTGAGAGGCTGGAACTAGAGGAGGACCGGACATCCCCATCTCTAAAACCATGTGCAACTGCCCAATGCGGTATGGATGCTTGAGCTGTGCGATGGGAGGGAGCACGCCCCCTTGAAATATGTCAGCAAGAAAAGCACCTACGTGCCAAAAGATGCTGTATATGGATTTAATTGTTAATGGCACACACTAGTAGTACCGTTTAAGTCTGGAATTATAAGTACGTCTGGTTCGAACTTTTAGCCTTGCCTTTGCGCGATAGCGGCAGCCTGTTCAGAAAGTACCGCCTTCGAGAATTGATTTCCTGAAATTGTCCAAACAGTCAATTGGAGGACGTGAATTGTTCTCATTGACTTTCTGAGCAGATTGTGGGATGCAAGCAAGTCCCTGAGCTGTGGTAACATGACTGGGTCTCCGACCAACAGATCCAGAAACCGAGGAAACCATGGCTGTTTGTGCCACAGCGGGGCATTAGGAGGATCACGCAGATGGTGGACCGGGACGCCTTCTCCAACCACTCTCGAAACTAATGCAATTGGAGGAACGGCGTACCCGATCCAATGGAAGTGCTGCCCCTAGGGCATCTTGCCCCGCTGCCTGGGGATCCCGGGTTTTAAAAGCGCAAATAGTCCGGCAGATATTATAGCCCGGGGGCTATTGTTCCTAGGAGGAACAATAGCCCTTACCGGACTTAGTTCCCAATGATTGTAACATCAGGTCTGACGTTTACTTTTACACTGGACAGATCTGTATCCTCTGACTGAGGTTACAACAAGATGGTCGTCGTTCAATCCGTTAACAGGTGGTGTGAAATGAAAAAAGTGATTCTCACAACTCAAAATTACCGCTTGTGACGTACTTACGATGTCTCTGATCTAAAAATCAGCTACGGGCGTGTTCTGAGTAGGCTAGTTTTCCTTGTGCACATTCGATGTCAAAAATCGGACGTGTTCGTGGTTGTCATTAATTTAACATTTTTGTCGATATTCCATGTAGCTGATGCGATTAAATCTTGCCATGTTTATAATGTCCCCATTTTAACGCATGCGTTTGCACCAAGAAGTGTATCCGATATAGCATTGAAACTATGGATCGATTATTCATGACAGCAAATGCATCGTTAGTCCTCTTATTCCAATCATGGGAAAACAGGGAAGTTATCGAATTTAGCGCGCGATAATGTCGGTCTCATCAAGCATGTCAAGAGACTAGATTTGTTATTGTGCCCAAAGCACATGTTCCCACCACTGACCTTTAGCATCTTGGACCCATGACCCATTCAATTTGATTTGAGGACTTAGACTGAAAATGTAAGTCGCATACCGCAGAAAAATCACGAAATTTTGATCATTTTAGTGTGAGTCAGTGAAAAAATGAAAAAAACAAATGAATAAAAAAAAAAAAATTTGAAAAAAAAAAAAAAAAAAACAAAAAAAAAAAAATGAAAAAAAAAAAAAAAAAATACAGGTCCACAGTATTGTATGAGTCGTAATGTCAAGATAAATGTGAGTCAACAGTCGGGTAATTCGGACCATTTTGGAGTGATTTTGGAGTGAGTGTTATTGAAAACTTTAAAGGTGGTAAAACAGTACAGACTTGGCATGACTTCGGGTTCGTTAAGTTAATAACAGAAGTGAATGTACAACGCAACCCGAAGTCATGCTCAGAGGACTATAAACGGACTATGAGAAGATTGCTTCTACCGACTATGATCCTAGGTTACAGAGGTCAACTGGACAACTGCACCTGGGAATGGTACCCCTTCCTGCATCATGTAGGTTTAGCGTATTTTGCATGTAAACCGGATATATCCCCCACGCGGATATAGTGCTTTACAGCAGTAAAAGTAATCAGTGTCCGCGATATAATAGTCCTATCTGTCCGCTCTTTTAATCACGAATGCAGCTATTCACAGGGAAGGACAAATAGAATAAAACGAGCGGTGGTTGTCAACCCCGTCCATGGTGATGTTGAAACGGACAGGTCCAGGATGTCCAAATCTACTGAACATTGTTGATCGGAATCCACTGACAAGGTTTTGAACTTCTGCTGGTGATTGTTAGTATATTTTTTTCTGTTACTTTTTAGTTGCGTAATGTAATTTGACACAAGTGAAATGGCTTGGTATAAATACGAACGTTATTAATTGTTAAACGTGCAAAGATGGAAGAAACTGAAGCTTATATCACAATATCACGGACGATAAACTCCAAGGAAGCATTGGTCCCATGGATTACCCAAACTCCTAGTGAGTTGTCAACAGGGACAATAATATCCGTTACCATGGTCCAGGGGCCATGGTATTCAGGTGTTAGTTGTCAACTGGACCTTAATACAAGCTACCATGGTCCAAGGGACCATGACACCAGTGTTGTTGTCCAATGGACATTAAGTCAGATGCCATGGTCCAAATGACAATGATACCCAGTGTTAGTTGTCCACCGAACATTAATATCCATTATATGGTCCAGGGGACCTGATAACCCAGGTTAGTTGTCCATGGACATAGATATCCATTCTCATGGTACGGGGGACCAGTGCCCAGTGTTAGTTGTCCACTGAAAAACATTAAATATATATCCATTATCTTGTCCAGAGGACATGATACCCAGTGTTAGTTTGTTAGGTGTCCACTGGACATTAATGTCAGATACCATGCGTCCAGGGACCATGATACCCAGTGTTAGTGGTCCACTGGACATTAATATTCAGTACCATGGTCCATGGGACCATGGTACCCAGTGGGTGTATGTCCACTGGACTTTTCTGTCAATTCATCGTGGACCATGGGACCATGATACCCAGTTTTAGTGTCACGGGACATTAATCCATTACCATGGGGCGTTTTTTTTCAGGGGACCATGATACACACCTGTTTTGAAAGTCCACGGACATTAATGTCAACGGAAACATTATTCCCTGTGCTTAAATTTATATGTAATGGGTAAATTGGGGACTAAGGAATATTAAAAACCGTTATTATTTTACGTAATTACCCGGTCTACAAAGGGAATGAAGGCCCGTGACCAGGATTTTTGGGGAGGGATGGGCAATTTTTGTCAAAATGGGATTTTCTCCAAAATTCGGCCCCTCCCTACCAAAAAAAAAAAAAGAGGGGGGAGTTTTAGCTTGCAAAAGTTGACCTTTTTACCAAAATGTAAACTTTTTTCGACAAAGAAGCATAAAAAAACAGTTAATTTTTGTCTCGATCCGCTCGCGAAATCTATTTATCTGGCCTTTTTTGGACTTTTTAGATTATGGTGGGGCGTTTTTGAATGTGGATGGGCGTCCGCCCCTCCTTCGCCACCCGCCCCAAATGCTGGGGCCTAGGGCATTTGATCGCTAGAACCCCTCCTGATTTTCCTCGCTTAATAAAAATAAGGATTTTTTATGACAGTTATGATTATAATAGTATTACTACGTTTGTGAGTATGCTTTTGCTGACTGACAGAACTTTATGAAATTCGAATATTTGTATTGAAATTATGGCGGAAAGGCAAATTCAAAATGTCATAACTATCAAGAATGTTATTAAATTATAGTTATATGTGAGGCTTCCACTTACGAAAGGGGGGGGGGGGGGTTACCACCGGCCCGGGGTTTTCCCGGTTGCTAAAACCCCCTTCTTTGGTGCCAAAATTTAAAACGTAATTGTCAATTGACATGGTCCGCTCTTTTTCATCCAAAACAAACATTACACCGGGGTGTGGGTAAGATAAGGGTGATCCCAAAATGATAGATAGGGGTGGCAAACCACTCCTCGTCGGGAGAGAAGTACAACATGCTTAGCCACAACAACAGAAAACGTTCACAGGCCACTGGATTTTGGAACAAAAGATAAGATAGCAATGTCCTCCTATTTCAATGATACCAAAATGGAGTACCAACATGCTAGCATTATGTCACAATGATGTCATAAAGTTCGCATGTTAGCAAAAATTGTTCAATTCCGTAGGACACACATAGGGGAAATTCAAATTTTCGCCAAAAATGTTAGGAATATCGATTTTATGCGGTGGTTTTTGGCTCTACTTGATGGAAAATGACTAGTTGTATAAATGAGAGCATTTTTAGTGCTATAATAATGTTTTTGAGTAGCTTTAAAATGCGGAAATGACACAACCTCATTCAGTATATTTGTACTTTCCTCAAAATATATGGACGTCAAAGTGACGTCATACATGGGGATATGTGGACTCCATGATACCAATTGATACCAATGGAAAGAAGAAAATCTAAGCTACCCTGTGGTAACAAATTTACAGGAATCGGATGTCAGTAACGAAAACACAGGCGGGTGGTAACCCCCCCACCCCCCTTGGGGAGTTTGGTACAAAAAGGCCTCAGGAAGACGAGGGTAATTTACCTCTTAGCTTTACAAGAGGCATTGTAATGTATAATTGTTTTGTGATAATATGGATTAAACATGAAGACTTCATTTTTATGAACAATTTAGTGAATGATCGAACCTAAAACCTTATTCGCATTTTGCACTATATTATGTTATGAAACCACTGAACATTACGAAATTGAAATTCAGCGAGTCAACGAATACGATAACAAGAAATTGTGTCCGAACCCGTCAAACTAAAGAGACATTTCCAGAGTGAGGAGAGAAGCGCCCTCAATTTTTTACGAACCCAGGTTTTTTTTGCATATTTTGAATGCTTACCAATGTATGAGATCAAACCTGAAGTGAATAGACGAAATACGCCGTTTTATGTAATAATATAGGATTAGTTATTTTTCCGTCGTGCACGACAGAAATTCGATAGCATGTTTTCCTAAAGGGACTATTCGGATGCAGGCAAGTTCCAAAACAGGTTTGCGGTTTTCTTCGTGCTTGTTTGCCTCCAACCTCGAAACGTTCTCGGCAGATGATCTACAACCGATCAAGTGCAATTTGAGGTGGAGAACGGACGATTTACGGTACGTCATTGGAAAGCGTCCCGAACGTTTTTTTTACATTACATAACAACGGACCGGAACAACATCATGGTGGGGGGGGGGGGGGTCTCAATAGTCGGTGGAAATGACAAAAATAGTAATTTTCGACCATCATTGTCAGAACTAAGGGTGTGGCTGGGGAAGGCATACAACCCTTCAGATTGGGGTTGCATGCATCCACATCTCAGGACTGGGAGCAGTTTGACGCCTGAACTAGGATCTTCATCGACAGAGGGTGATGCACAGGCTAAGACTAAGAAGAGGGATCTGAATCAAACCGATATGAAGTCTGGCCAAAGCGGTATGTACCGATCAGAAGGCCATAAGCTAGGAGCCGTAACCACTGGCGAACTTTGCCTCTCCAAGATCGTGAACGTACGAGGCGCATTCTCCCATGTCGCAAACCCTTTGATCTGTGGGGAAGACCAACCCCCATGTCAATTGGGATCATTTCCCCAATTGAGGACCCTGGGACGGAACTAGAATGACTCCTTTGGTGAGGAGGAAACCCAATGATTGGAACAAAGACGGCACACCTTTGGTGTACTACCCAGATCCACTGAATTAGGAACACAAAGACAAAGTCTTGGAATATTGTTTGTACAGGACCTTTATCAAAAATCGGATATAATATTAATTAGAAGCGAGTCAGTGAATTGCAATGATTAGCAAAATCAAATAAATAAATGCTGTTGAGGGTCCAAGAGGGGTTTCCGTACATGGGAAAAATCTGTAGCTTTATTCTACATTAAAAAAGTGATAGCATTATATTTGGTCAGTCAAACAGTTTTAACAGTTTGATGCTTTTGTGCTTAAACAATTTTGTAAATCATTGGCACGTTATTGGTTGAGAAAATGACCTTAAATGCTCTGGAAAGCTTTTATTTCCTTTGTTTTACATACATTAATTTGTTAAACTATGACTAAAATATAGCCATATTGCTTAAACTGTTTTCATATAAAACTACAATGTCTTCTAGTTACAAATAAAGTAAAATCAGACAAATCCAATTTTCGGGCAAATCACATGTGAATGTTTCTTCGATGATACAGAAATATTGTACACATATACCATAAGTGCCCCTTAAAGGTAACAATACTTAATGTCTACTTAAAGTAAAAAGCATTCACTCTTTAGGTCAAACAGAAAATGGTTAATGTGTGTGATGATTAGTGCTACTTTACATGTTATGTGCATCATAAGTTAATAGAAACAATATTGAGGAAAAAATGACCTTAAATGCTCTGGAGTGCTTTCTGTATTTTCTTTATTTAATTATCTTTAATTTGTTACTTAAGACGTAAATATAGAGCCAAATTACTTAAAAGTGGCAATTCTGATTCTAATCAATAACTCTTAAATACACTATCAGTGATTTGAAAAATCTTTTTTCTTTTTTGGCCCCAAAAAGCCAACAAAAACTAAATTTGATTTTGGTAACAACTCTTATGAGAAACTATACCATAGAAGCAGTGATCTGGAACATGGTTGCCAGGCTTTGTAACAAAAAATCCACCTAACATTTTTTCTGAACACATTTATACATAAGTAGCTGGTTGTTGTCTGACAAGCTTAAAAGGCGTAAGATACACTAAGATTACACTAAAGATCTAGAGGTTTTAGGTCAATTCGAGGGTGCTGAGTTCAAATTTGCTGCAATGCAAAGTGATATTACGTTGGTGTGGAAAGTGGTGGAATTCTTGTTTTAAAGGGGACACTACCGATTTTATGTTAACATAGCTTATTAATACGTTGCTGCAAGTAGCACATTTTCAATGTCACACATTAAAAAGTAGGACATTACATTTGTTTGATTTCTTATAAAATGGATATGAAACAACCTCTAACGTTAAATGATTTTAAAGGGGGTATACCCGATTTAAGAGCTAACGGCGCCCCCCTAAAGCAGAACAACTTGTGTGAATATTATTTGCACCTTAAAACCTGACACCTGATGGTGACAACTTTGAAAATTTTATTTGAAACAGTTGTGCAGTTAAAGGAGTCAAAAATACCTATATAATCATTAAATATTTTCTAAAAAAATTTTAGGGGGGGGGGGGGGGCCATGATATTTAAAGCAGTTATTTTCGCTGCTCAAAAAGCAAGTAGTAACATTAATACATGCAATTAAAACCACAAAATGCGCAGATTTATTGTGCCAGCGCTGGAGTCTTTTGAGATCCCAATTTCGTTACTTTTGATCCATTATGGGCGTAACCAGACATTTATTTTGGGAGGGAGCAGGCCGTGGCGAAGAGATGGGGGTGGGGGGGGGGTGGGAATTACGTAATATCCAATGAAACCTGACTTTATCTTTCTTCATGGGGGGGGGGGCAAGCGGAAGGGAATAATCTGACTGGGACTTCAGAATTGGGGGTTCATGAAAAAAAAGCTGGGGTGTGTCCATTTTTAATAAGGGGTCACAAAGAATTGCGTATTCTTATATTGGAGCTATGGGTTTTGTAGGGCTCAAAGAAACTGTTTGATTGGTATTACCGACCCATTAAAATTAATATAGTGCTGACCCCATTTATGGAATACTCTTGTACTGGAAAGAGAACGAAATAACTAAAAGCATCATACTATAATTTGCAAATGTTGTATGTGGGTTTGTGCAAAGGCTCCGCAATTTTTGCTTCAAAAAGCACTAACTTAACATGAAAGAATGCATGAGGATCACGTATGGGTTATAAACTACATTCGGACGAAACCGGGTTCAGAAATGGCTGGAAAATGGGCAAAATGTGGTCGGAGTTTTGCTAAGAAATTTAACATTTATTTATAACCATACGAACAGCGCCGCTATTTTCGCATCGTGTGTTCGATGCGAAGCCCGTAATACGCATGAGAAAGGCAAACTAACAGGATTGGGGAGAGAATAGAAGAAGGTCAACAAAGACAACTCAAGTATGGCGCTGGTTGTCTGACGGAAACTACTATTGTTAGGACACGAGAAATATTTTTTTGAGAATCAAATATACGGGAGTTAGAAGGGAATACATGAGATGATGGGACTTGAGTTAAAGCGGGCAGGCACATTTTCACAAAATATGAATTTTACAATTTGCTCTAAATGATAGTCTAGGCCATTGAGAACAGAGATATATTTATTTAAACATAAAAATAACATACCCAAAAAAAGAAAACAACATCTTTAAAAAAAAAAAAAAAAATCCAGGTAATTTGTATAGGCCAACTTCTTTAAGTTTTTTCCATAACTTTAATCAACCAAATGGTATTTACATGAAGATTTTTTACTCATATTCACTTGAATATTAAAAACCAAATATAAGGTTATAGACCGGGTTCAAACAGTGTTGCATAGCGTGAGAAACATGACATACGGGTGCGTGTTCTTGTGTTAAACGCAACTTTCGTCGTTGCTGAATTCGCGTCGCCGGCGACGCTAAATTATAAAATCGTTCTGTTACCATAAGGAAGATGATTTGGTTTTTAATCATTTCGGGTGAGGGTTTTGTATGTAAAAGCTTTAAACAATGCAAAAAAAATATCTATTTGAAAAATTTGGGGCGCACTATTTTTCAAATCTGCCACGTGCTCTTAAGAAGCAGAAAAGGTAAGGAATACGGTGTTCCCGTAACGGGGGTTCATAAATTGCAGGGAGGAGGATGACGGGAACATTATGAGTTGTCTGTAGCAGAAAGCTTTTCATTATTGACAGTGATTTTTGGTTCAACATAGGGCTACCAGGTGCTGGTTGGCTTGGTTGGTACATACACTTCAGCTTTGGTAATTGATAGTAAAGCCGAACTTTACAAAAGGAAAGAGGAGAGAACAGATGTACGGTGTTTCATCAGCAAAGAGTAGTCAAAACGCTGTTCTTTTTGTCTTCTGCAAGGCAGAAGATTAATCTGAATGATGACAAACCTCATGCAGGGGTACTCGTTATTATGTGTGTATACAGCAATACATTGTTTACACTTCTCAGGGTTATGAGTAATGCTGTGACTTTAAGAGTCTATATTCCATGCATGCCATGGTCAGTGAATTACCTCCTACTGCACCATTAGTGATAGTGACATTCAGGCTTGCCACTAAAGAGATAGTCCTAACCTAAAGGTAGGTATGTAACAGTTTTTCTAATTGGTTGGGTCAGATTGCAAATTTTGCTTGACAACTTAAACGGTATTTTTAGATTTTTTTAGATGAATTATATAGCCACTTTATATCCACAAATAATACTTCCAATGTTATAAATAAAAGTGTGCGTACAGAATTACATGGTTTGTAGATATTTAAAACTGAAGCATGGAAATATTAA